>VWPW01025337.1:111057-232513 GCA_013389825.1 Crypturellus undulatus
CGTGCGCGGCCCGCCGGCCGCCGCTGCCCGCCGCGCCGCGCCTTCCTCCGCCTCCTCCTCCTCCTCCTCCTCTTCGTCCGCCGCCTCCCCCTTCTTCTCCTCCCCGCCGCCGCGGGACGGGGCGCTCCGCAACGGCACCGTGGTGCCGCACCACTACATGGTGGCCCTCTACGAGCGCCTGGCCGCCCGCCGCGGCGCCGCCCGCCGCGCCGACACGGTGACGGGCTTCGCGGAGCGGGCGCGCAGCGGTGAGTGCGGCGCGCAGCCCCGAGCGCCCCGAGCCCGGGCGGGCGGCCCCGACGGGGCAGGCACGGAGAGGGATGGGGCTATGCGAGGAGAGGGACACGGGGCTGTGCGAGGACAGGGATGGGGCTGTGAGCAGTGAGGGACACGGGGCTGTGCATGGAGAGGGATATGGGACTTTGCCTGGAGATGGTCTTAAGAGTTTGTGTGGAGATGGATGTGGGACTTTGCACTGAGATGGACATAGTGTTGCGCATGGAGAGGGATGGGGCTCTGTATCGAGATAGGCTTTGGACTTTGCATGGAGAGGGATTGGGCTCTTCATGGAGAAGGATGGAGCTGGGCATGGGTTTGGGCATGGGGATGAGGATGGGGCTCAGACTGTATGGGTTTGGGCATGGGGATGAGGCTCAGACTGCATGGGTTTGGGCGTGGGGATGAGGTTTCAGCATGGACGTGAGGCTGTGCATGGAGAAGCACATGCAGAAGGAGACAGGGGCAGTGATGGGGACAGGATGTTTGAGAGTGAGCTCGGTGCTGTCCATGGGGATGGGGCTGAGGCTGGGATGGTGTGTGGGGTTTCCTGGGGGCTGCACCTGGAGTTGAGCTTGGGGATGGAGCTGATGTGGCTGAGGCTGTGCTTGAGGATGGGACTGAGCTCGGAGCTGGCGCTAGGAATAGCCAGAACTGGGACCGAGCAGTGAGGCTGGGACCGGGCTGCGGGACTGGACGGGACGGGATGGGACTGGACGGGACAGGGCGCTCGGAGGCGCACGGGTCGGCAGATCGCGGGGTCCGGGCGCGGAGAGGGGCCGGGAGCAGCTCTGCGAGCCCAGCGCGGAGCGGCGCCGCTTCCCCCCGCAGCCGCCCCTTCTAACCGGCGTTACCTACGGGGCATCCTCGCGGCGATGCTCCCTCGGCTGCAGGGGGAAATAAACACATAAATTAAAAACGGAAAACTCCATCGCTTAAAAGGGAAAGGAGGCTCCCGACCCCGCCGCGGCCCGGGGCGAGGAGCCGCGGCTGGCGTGAGCCCCCGCAGCCCCCGGCCCCGCCGCACTCCGCACCCGCGGAGATGGGACCGCTGCTGCTGCAGCGCGGGGGAAACGGCCCCGGACGGCGGCGAACGCGGCGCTGAGATGAGATGAGATGAGATGAGATGAGGTGCCCCGACGGGCACTGCCCGGCGCGGGGCTTGGGAAAAGCTGCACACGGGCTCTGGGCGTTTGAGAGTAAAACGAAACCAGATGAGATCTTCAAAGGCATTTCCTTATCTGCCCCTCGCAGGAATTTTAGATCTGCTTTAAAAATAATAATAATAAATGACCGGGAGAGAAATGCTTCCAGCAGGAAGGTGGGGAGGGTGGAGCCGATGCCCACGGGAAGGGCTCCCCGGGAAGGGGCACTGACCGCGATGGCTGTTGCTCCTCGCGTGTCGGGGGAAATGCCATGCCTGGACACTTAAACAAAACTTGAGATATTCCCAGATCAGATTTATTGTGAGAGAGGGGAAAACAATTACCAACCATTCCGCAACTCATTCATCTCTTCTTCCCCCTTTTCTGTGTTTTAAATCACAGCCAGTATATTTAATTAGTGACAGAAACTGCTGCTGTTTCTGTCGGGATTTTGGATCCACCAAATATAGTGGATTGGTTCTTTGAAGAGTGTTTCTGTCAGGTCCCGCTGGGGCAGCGTGTGCATCCCCAGTGTGCGCACCCACATCTGCCTGCACAGGAGCAGAATGTTTCTTGCAGCATTTTACTTGGTGGAAGGTGGAGGGGAGGAGAGAGATCAGAAGAAATCAGTGACAGTAAAACCACCTTCAGGACACAGGGCAGAGTGCTAAGAAGTCACTTGCCTGGAGTGATTCCCCCCTCCCCTCCCACAGTTTCCCCTCCTCGTTTTTGTTCCATGTCTGCAGTCGAGGTGACTTTCCTGACTGCTGATCACGCAGCCTGCCTGTCCCTGTTGGGATGCTCAACGTGCCGCGCTGGAAGGCGACAATCACAATCACCCCGTTCGCCCGGTGCGCCTCTGTGATGAGAGCTTGGCTTCAGCCTGCCGTTTGTTTTTTTTTCTTTTAACTCTTTCTTTTCTCTTTCGTTGCTTTGTTTGTTTTATCTCCGCCAGATGCCTCCCCCTCCGCGCCCGAGCAGCGGTACCTCTTCGACATCTCCAGCCTGCCTGAGGCGGAGGAGGTGACGAGCGCGGAGCTGCGGATCCTGCGCTCCCTCCCTGAGAACAGGAGCTTGGCCCTGTCCCCCGAAGGCACCTTCCACCACCTCCTGCTCTCCACCTGCCCCGGTCGGGACGGCGAGGAGCCCCGGCTGCTGGACTCACGGGCTGCAGACGCTTTGGACGCTGGCTCCTCCACATGGGAGGTGTTCGATGTGTGGGAAGCCCTGCGGGATCGGAAGGAGAAATCGCCCTCAGGAAAGCTGCTGTGCTTCCTGCTGCGGATCGTGTCGGATCAGTCGGGACGGCTGCTGCCCCCCCGGCAGCTGGGCTTCGGCAAGCCCCGGCCGCAGCCCCACGAGAGAGCCCTGCTCGTTGCCTTCTCCCGCACGCAGAGGAAGGAGAATCTCTTCAAGGAGATCCGGGATAAGATCAAGGCCATGGGCAGCCCCCCGTTGCTGGAGCCCCCTGATCCCATCCGGGATGTGCACTCCAAGCGGAGGAGGAGACGGACCACCATCGCTGCCCGCTCTGGGGGCAAAGGCCATGGGAAGAAGGCGAAGACCCGCTGCAGCAGGAAGCCTCTGCACGTGAATTTCAAGGAGCTGGGCTGGGACGACTGGATAATCGCCCCCCTGGATTACGAGGCGTATCACTGCGAGGGGGTGTGCGACTTCCCCCTGCGCTCCCACCTGGAGCCCACCAATCATGCCATCATCCAGACGCTGATGAACTCCATGGACCCCGAGTCCACCCCGCCGAGCTGCTGCGTGCCCTCCAAGCTCAGCCCCATCAGCATCCTCTACATAGACTCCGGCAACAACGTGGTTTACAAACAGTACGAGGACATGGTTGTGGAGACCTGTGGCTGCAGGTAGCAATTTTGGTGGCTTTCCCTTTCCCCCGCAAACACTCTCTAACAGCCCAGCCCTATTTTATATATATAAGGATATATATATATATAATATATATATATATAGTGCGCATTTTTGTGTGCCTTTCCAAAAGCCCTGTGCTGCTCGCATCTCCATACATCACCTCCAGCCTTCAAGCAAAAGTGGAGCCAGCAGCAGCATCTGGGCACTGCTAACCCTTCCCGCAGGGAGCGAGGACGTAGCTTGTCCCTTGCCTGGGGTCTTCCCAAAGAAAGAGAGACTCTGGCACCTGCACCAGATTTCCCAGGGCTCAGATGAGGACCAGGCGCCGTGGTGGGGTTGCCCGCCCCATCTCGCTGCCTAGCCCATTCCCACCATGGGATACTGCTCTGCCTCCCGGCTCAGTCAGACCCTCCTCGTTTCCTGAGCTCAGCCGAGCTCTTCTTTCTCAAAGGTTTGGGGTTAATTTTGCAAAACTTTCTGCTGGGGGAAAGGTGTACCGGATGGAGCAGTGGGTGGGAACTCTCCTTCCTGAGTGTAAAAGGACTGGGGAATTTTCATGGCTATCTGCAAATGCCATTTGCTAATGGGGAAGTGTTGTGCATGGTCAGCTCAGCTTGGGTCAGATCTGCTGTCCGGCCCCGAAAGTGAGCGGTTTCTCTCACTGCAAATTCACAGCTTCCCACCTCTGTTATCCACCCAGGAGCTGTCACATAACCGTGAGCAAAGCTCATGGCTTCCTGGGAGGCCTGGAGGAATGTGGAGTATCAGGAACCTGCTCTAAGGATTACGTGAAAAAAACTTTCCCATTCTTCCCCGATCAGGCCTGATCTCGCTCCTAGTGACACCCTGAAGGACCAGATCCTGATACTGCACAGGGCCTGGTGGCAGCTTTCCAGGAAAGGTGCTGAAAAGGGCTCCAGGAACGGTCTGTGAGGTGGGCAGCCTGGCTTGCAGAACCCCAGCTGGCGTGGCTTAAAGTCATCCCATTGGGATGGGATGTTTGCAGCTTGTGGGAGGGAAGCTTTTGAGTCTAGGGATAGATAGATAGCCCCGTAATGAAGGGCCAAAGCTGAAGTCAGATCAGAAAGAGAGCTCACACACCCAGGATTGCAGGTAGTGAAGCGCGGCACGGGCTCAGGGGCTTCGCATAGTCTGAAGCACAGTCGGGCCCAGCGATTGAAAACATCCGTCTTCCACTTATCTGGGAAGATGCAGAGCCGCCCAGGGAAGAGGCGTCGGATGCGGTTTCTCATTTTCCCAAATACTCTCTCCGTTGAACTGCCAAGCTCCACCCTACCTTCCCCTTGCACCAATGTTGGAGGCGACCCCTGCGCTTCTTGGGGTACCAGTCCCTCTCCCAACTCCCGGAACCCTGAGCCATCAAGATCAGACCTTTCACTTGCAAAGGACCAAGTGCCACTGACTGGGACAGGGGATAGAGGAAGCAGAGCCGTTTTGTGCAACACTGGAAGGACTAAGGACTTGTAGTAACTTGGAAGCTCGGCATAAATTGCTTCTTTAAATGATGAGTGGCTTTTCCCTGGTGCAAAGGTGGGTTTTGAGAATGAGTGGGGTCCCTCGGCAGTGTTTGGTACTGAACTTGAGGTTGATAGCGTGGTTTGAGTGGAGCAGAGATTTTGTTCACACCGGGTGCTGTGTGAGGAGGGATGGGGGCAGCCACACGCTCCCAGCATCGCTCCCCTCTACAACTAATAATGATGTGAAGGGGCTCTCGGTATGAAGGGAGGTACAATTTTATAAATATATATATATATGCACACATATATATGTATATATATATATGTGTATTTTTTTTTCTTTTCTCTCACCCTTTCTCTTCCCCCAAGTTCCTTGTGGTGGAGCTTCATGGGTGGTTCAGACCTAGGCAAGACGCATATTCCCCAGCAGCTGGTGGTCACTAGCAAGCCCGCTGGCCAAGCTGGTGGCCCACGACCCGTCCCCAAGGCACAACGGTCTGTGTGGGAGGAGGCCTCGCTGCGGGAGTCACAGTGGCTGCTGGTGGAAGGAAAGGGCAGGCCCTGAGCACAGGATTCCCCTCAGGGCTGCATGTGGCTGGTGGCGACCAGGACAGCAGGGCTCCACCAGGCTTCCCCGCTGTCATTTTCCACCCCGGAGCAGGAGGCTAAACAGGAGTGTGAGGGTTTTTAGGGGCAGCAGAGAGGTTTCAGCAGTGGATTCTGAGGTGAGGCGCCCGTCTGGCTGAGGAGAGCCACAGCCACGAGCACTTCCCACACAGCCCTGCCGGCCACCAAGGAGGCAGCTCCGCCAATGGCGGGAGGACCCGGCTCCCAGCAGCGCCCGCGCTTCCACTAGGGATTAGGCTGAGGCAGCAGAGCCCAGACATCGGGTGTTAGCTATGATGAGCTTGTCTGGGCTCAGAGGTGGCCAAAGGGCTCCTGAGCTCTGTGAGCAGAGGCAGCCCCAGCTAGCGAGCCGAGCAGCTTTTTATGGCTCTCTCCGTAGCTCTGCTTATCCCGCATCTCAGTCACAGTGCAGAGGGGCAGGGAGACTAAATGACCCGGACCTCCCTGCAACACCGTCCAAAGCTGCAGGAACATTCCCCAAAATGTACTTCTGACCGCCCGCCTCTTGCCAGGGCTGATTCTTCAAGCATTATAAATAGGAGACTGGAGGTCGGCCGTGGACAAATGTGAATTCAGTAGATTCAGAATGATTTTAATGGATAATTACAGGTTCTCCATCTGCAGTATTTATACAACCTTTTCAGTAAAAAAAAAAAAAAAAAAAAAAAGTTTCCATGCGGAGAATGTTCTCCTGGAGGATTTGTTTGACCTTCAGCACCATTTTTATCTGCAGGATATAATTACAGTGCAGCTAGGAGTATGAAGCGTCTGAAAAGGGCTGTGTTTGCACTGCGCAGGCTCCGTCCTCTCTTGCATGGAGGAGGTCTGAGGACCTGGAGACTTGCAGTGAACGCCCTGCTTTGAACAGACTGGGGCTGCCCTTGGTGGTCGCGGGCACCCCAGGACCATGCGGACACACCTGCCTTGCCTTGCGTTTACAGAGGTCTATTGACCTGAACATGTGAAGCCTGTTCCCTGCCACAGGCTGCCCAGAGAGGCTGGGGAGTCTTTGGAGATCTTGCAAACCCACCTGGATGCCACCCTGTGCCATGTGCTCTAGGTGTCCCTGCTGGAGCAGGGGGGGTGGACTAGGTGATCTCTAGAGGTCCCTTCCAACCTCAACCATTCTGTGATTCTGTGATTCTGTCGTGGAGCCACCACCTGTGCCATGGCCTGGGGCATCCCACAGCAGGGACAGCCGAAAGCAAAATGGGTTTGGACCCAGTTTAACTAGTGCCCCTGTTGATTTCTGCTCTTCCTTCTCAAAACCTAGTTCATCAGAAGCAGAGATATTATTTTCCTTTTTTTTTTTTTTTTTAATTCTTTTAAAATAACAGGGTCAAAACTCCCCCTTGCTCCTATCTTTTAAGGCAAGACTTCAAATGCAGTGGCAGAAGGGAAATGCTTGTTCATGGATGCCTGGAGGGATGAGGACTCGCTTCAGCCTTGCAGCAGGTTTACCCCATGTAGCAACATCCACCTTCATGGCCTTACTGCCTGTCAGCACTGGTGGATCAACATGTGCCATGATGCCTGGCAGCCCAGAGCACCACGGTGATGTACGTGGCCTCACTTTGCAAGCTCAGCAAGCATTTTGTTGTCCACTTCAGACTGACCTGCCTGTTGTGTGCAACAGCAGTGTCTGCAGTTATCCATATCATTGCAAAAAAAAAAAAAAATGACACATCAGAAATACCAATCCCCTGACAAGCTAACTAATGTAGCCTCATGTTGGAGTGAACCCCACGGGAAACGCACTGGCTTCCTGCCAAGCACGTCAACAGCCCTGAAATACTGGGGCCTATTTTGTCTGCCCTGGCGCAGCATGGCCACGTGTCAAGAAAAAGGGCCGTGGGTGGGTTGACGGTGATGGTGATGGTCTGATGGCTCTTGCACAGCAGTCACCTTGGAGCCTTACCCTAAAGGGGTTCATGCTGCCAAATACACGCTAAACAAGCACTTTGCACTAAACCATGCACAGGCTGGATTTGAAAGCCTGCTGGATGCCAAGGACTATCCCATGGGCTTCAAATGGCCATCAAATTATGCGCTGTCTGTACCTTCTGGCATGGGTGTCCCAGTTCCTGCGTGAGTTTCTCCCTCTTCAGTAGCACACCACTCTCTAGCAAGGCGTATGGGGCCCCCTAAACCTTCGTGGGCCAAACTGAGCTTCACACAGTGAGAGCTGTGCTGGTTTTATTTAGTTCTGCAAGACGGAACTGGTGAAGAGGCCACAAATGTCCCATGCGTGTCAAGCAGAGCAGCTCCCCAGAGAAGCACTTGCAGCATCGTCCCTACTTGCCCATTGGTTCTTGGGCAAAATGAAGCATAGGAGAGTTGGGGACTAAATCTCTCATGGATGGAACATTGCTGATGGATGGGAGCCACTGAGCAAGGGTGGTGGGGGCACGTTCTTCCAGCCTTCCTGTCTTTAAATTAACTGTCAGTAGAAGAATAGGCTATTTTAATGTATTGCTATCTGCAACACTTCAGAATTTGTCATGAGCTCTTGTCTTCCCTGACAAACCATTCAATCTGCCTTCAGTCTTGTAATGCTCTTTACTCAGTAGAACATGTTGCGAGGTGCACAGAAATGCATGGATATCTCTGATATTCAGTTATGATGTTTCAATAAGTGTCCTGGACCTTACAAAAAAGACCAAAGTTTGGAACTTCTACTTGTGTAAATCACCAGCTAAGGGTCCAACCCTACATCTCTAGGGATATTTTAATCATTTTAACCTCAAGACACGTGTAGATTGTGAAACAGCTTTTTCATTTTACTGGCACTGGTATTACAGCAATCCTCCTTAATTTATCGTACTAGAGAGGAGTCTGATTTACCTGGTGGTGGCTTGAAGAAGTCATGGTCACGCTCGCTGTATGTACTTGCATTTAACTTCTGTCCGAGTGGAAAAGATTAGGCGCAGTGTTGGACAGGAGAGCATTTTCAAGTAGATGGTATTGAAAACCTTAAACCAAAGCTTAATCTCAGAAATGGCCTGAAATGAAAACTAGTTATTTTCAGTGTCTCGGGTTTGCTGTCCTTTTTTTTTTTTTTTCTCTCCTCATCACTACTTATAATTTCATTTTTCGGTTTTGTGAGTTCTTTTTTATGTTTTTATGTTAGTGTCTACATTACAAGTTTTCATGATAGGGGGCATTCAGACTCGCATGGCATTTGATGAGGCAGGACGGGCAAGAGGAATGAAATGTTAAGTCCAAGCAGCGTGAGTCCAGGAAACTGTCTGTGGCCTCAAGGGGCCAACTCCATGGGATATGCGTAACTAGCTTGAAGTCAATGGGAGTAAAGAATTCATTGAAGTTTGATGTGTTTGGCTCTGACCTCCCCTCTGTTTTATAGTGGTATAAATCTATCCTACTATTGTGCAGGTCTCCACCAACAGAAAATGATGAGCATGAAAGCATGAGTGCAACCGGCCTCCCTGGGAGTCATGGCATTGGCTTTGGTCTCTATGGAAAGGGGATGGTGGTCTCCAAGGTGTTTCATTCACTTTCTCCATCATAGTTTAGAAAAGGAGGAGAAGAGAGGTGTAGGAGGAAAAACAAGACTACGTTTTGGGTAGTTCTTCCTATCATGGGCTGGGTGTTGTGGGGAGGAGGGTGAGCAGCCCCGGGGGGACGGCTCTCCTTTTTCTTCTAGGTTCACTGCAGTGCAGTCCTTTCTCAGAGGCGAATGCCTATGGGATTACACTGCTTACATTCACCTCGTCTGCTGTGAGCAGATCAATCTGTGGACTTTTATATAGCACTCCAAAACAACGGTCCGAGTTTCTGAAGAGCTGAGCAACTCATGCTCCGGTGAGCTTCAAGGCCATGAGCGTGGAAGTGCCTTTGAACACCAGCTCCTACTATCTCTGAGGGTATTAACTCGAGCTTTGTCCATCTAGAGTCATTGGCCACATGTTGCACTGTGGCCACTTCCTGGAAAAGCTTACAAGAGTTGGGCCTATTTCTGTGCTGGTGACACTGCCTCTGTTCTTGAGGCTCCCCTTTCTCAGTGTATCAGGAACAGCAACCGTCCTGTTCGCTTTGGTGGTTTGCTACGTTGCTCCACATCCTGTCATCGCCTGTTCTTTTTGTGAAGTGAAGTCAAGGCTCTCTGGAGCTCCCTCAGCAAAATGAGCCTCTCTGCTGGTCAGTCATGGTTTTATTTATGTGTTCTTTTCTTTGATCAGAAAGGAAAATATCAAAGCAATTCACGTTTCCAATAACCGTATCTCTAGTAGTTAATTTTTAAAGCAATACTCGTATCGCTGTGTGTGCCTTTTAACTATCCATGTATTTGCTCAGCTTTTTCAAATCTGAGTGTGTGAAATATCTCTAAAGAAGATAGCTCTGTAAGTGATGGTGTAAATGCATTGTTTGTATGTATTCTAAAGTTTAAATAGATTGTACATATTGGATTGTAAATGAACTGTAAACAGCAATCTATATTTTCTTGAATATATTATATAGCAGTATATATTTGTTAAATAAGTATTCTTGTATACTCTTCAATAACCTTTTTAATATTTTGTACAGATAAGTTTATTAAATATTTTATTGATAAATTGCTCTCTACAAGATTTTTCTTTTGAAAACTTGTGCATGTGTATCAAAAACAGACAGCCCATTTCGGAGCATCTTTCATAAGTCGTATGTACATTTACCTAGGAAGTTAAAAGCAAAAATGAAAAAAAAAATCATTTTACACAGCCTTCCTTGGCAACCTCCTTTTTTTCCCCCCCACAGAAACAGTCTACCGAACAGTAACTGTTTACCATGGAAATAGCAACAAGAACGACATCTTTTCTTCATGTTTCTGAATGTGCTGTAGTTAGTAGCAAACCTGTCTTGAGTTTTAGCTGTCTGGCTTCAGCCAGCTAAACAGGATTCTCTCCCTTGACTTGAACAGGAGGCCTTAGAGGCTCAGAAACCTTAAAGCAGAGGAGCAAATACAGAAACATTAAATTCGATGGGTAAATGCAAGAGCTGAGATGAAGAATATTGCCTGCTTGAGTCATGATTACCATCATACACAGCCTGTCTGATGGTTTTGACTTGAGCATAGGCTGTTTTTTTTTTTTCACGTGGGCTGTTGCTGTGCTCTTCACTGGTTGGATAAGGGTGGAGGAAAGAACGAGAAGGGCCAGAACACATCCAGCACCCATCAGCACTTTGGGAAATCCCGCTTTCAGGCTGTACTCAAATGCCTGAATGGAAGCCCTTTGTGTCTGACGGGGCCTCTGGGGCTACCTGGCTCCCACCGCTCGTGACAGAGGGAGCCCAAGGCAGTGCTCTTCCTGAGACAGGCAGGATTCCCAGTGGAGGCAGGGTTTCCTTTTGGTCTGTAGTACCAACTTAGTGCTTCATACTACTCAGGTGATTTACAACATTAACTAATTAATCCTCATAGATACTCTGAAAACCAAGCATTGTTATGGTCAGTTCGTAGTTGAGAGAAATTAAAGCACAGCAAAGACAGGGAAGATGTCTGAAGTCACACACGGATGCAGTAGAAGAGCATGCAGACCATTCCTAAAACGGCATGTAATGTGATTTGGGCACCCACATATTTACCCTAACGTAAATGCCCGAGTCCTTCACCTGAATGAAAAGGCAGCTGTAGGCTGCCAGGACCTCCAGAGGGAGATGTGTAAAGGGAGGATCTGGTACCCCAAAGCTCAGCTGTCTAAATTAGATTAGACAGGGTATTAGGCATTTGTTTTAAAAGCATTACTTCATTAACTGGAGATGAGTTGGGAGAGCGAGGTCTGCCTCTTTGGACCTGATCCAAAGTCTAGGGAAGTTAATTTTAATGCACACTTCGACTTCAGGAGGGTCTGTAGCATCTGCTAGAGACTTAACTGAGGGACCTTGCATAATGTCCCATGCACCTGCATGTAATGCAGTGCATCTTATAAGATGCTGGGGGCCTATCACTTGGACAGGCATTTGCTGTGAGTCTCAGCTGTAGTCCCTGAGTACAATTCCAGGTCATTTTCAGCAACTGCCTATTATGTGGGCATGTTTTCCTCACTACAAAAGCTTCTATCCTCTTTATCACGGAGCGCTAGTTCCACAGGGATCCTCCTGCAGTGGACTGTCCTATTTTGGTATCAACCAGTAGGGATATGGGCATTAAAAAGAAAGCCCTCCCGTTTTGTGGGCTATGCCACATTTTATTTTGTACATTTTACTCTTGGCTCAAGTCTGCTATGACTAAAGCTACGAGATCAGCATTTCAAAATTCCACTGATACTGTTCTCATTTAATCATCAGATGGGTCTCTTTCAGCATGTGTGCAACGCTACTGACTTCCTTGAGACTGGTCTGGAGCTCTAGCTGGAGTTATATAGACCATTTTGCCCTGGAGGCTTAAAGTTTTGATCCTTTAGGGGTGAAAACATGGGCTCTTCATTAAATGGAAGACTGCTGGCTTTCAGGACCCCTTTCATGATGACAGCAGATGACGTTAACACTTCAAAACATACTTATTCTGTAAATGTTATTCATTTTCCTAACATGTTAGCCTGGAACAGCAGGATCCTTAACAAATTTTAAGGGTGCCTGCTAGGAAAAGGGGCAGGTGATTTCTGGCACAGCGAAAGTGCATGTTTCTCTATTCAAAGCCATCTGGTTTTCATATGCAAGGATTTCCCTCAAGAAAAGAAGTACAGTGTATTTTCGAGCTTGGGGGCTTTAACGTGGGGGCTTGATTAAGATGTTCATAAATAGGGAAAACGAGGGGCATTCATGACAGAAGATCTGTAAGTACCTGACTTGCACACACTACCCTGAAGAGCGAGTTAGATGTTTTAAACAACATTCTGCATCGTATTAACTTCTGCAAACTGGTTGATAAAGATTCATAACTGTTAATTTCCTTCATGCACACTCCTGCAATATGTGGAATGGGAAAACCTAGTCCATTTACAACCAGCTTAAACCCTTGAAAACAGTCTCTAATTAAGTCTCTCCTGTCCCATCCGAGCACATGTGTTGTCCTGTTCTCTAACTTCCAAGTGATGCTACCGAGAGCAGCGATGACTCCTGGCAGCCGGACTGTGGTATTACTGCTGCATCTCGCTCCTGCTAAAGCCCCATCAGCTGTTCCAGAAATATGTGCTGTTTCAATAGTTCCTGGTCACTCACAAACTCTCTCTGGATTCTTCTTTTGTAAGTGTGCCAAAAAAGAGCATGTTTGCCTACAAGCAAAGAGCCTCAGGAACTTACTGTCGTTGAGAGTCTGAGTGTGACCTGTGACACAGAGTAACATAACGTTCTCTTGGGCCTACTACGTTTATCCAAATCCAGTAATACTTGGAACAACTTTTTAATATTAATGATAACACTTCATCTCTTGTTTAAAGTCTTTGTTGGCAACTGACTAGACCAAAGAAAGGGAGGGGGAGGGATGCTTGTATAAACTGATTTTCTGCAAAATAAATAGGTAAATGAGCTCAACTGCAGAGAGGAGATTATCCACTGTATCTCATGTACATAATTTGTCTCCTATGATTTAAGAAATCATTTAGCTTGAAGTCCTACTTCAAACTTTCCACCATAAACATGGGACAAGTATTTATCAAGCCTCCTGTAAGGGCAAACCTTACTAATCTACAAGCTCTATTGCTCATTCAAACCAATCAACCAAAGCTAAGTGAACACTTAGCTGGAGGGAGCAAGAAAAAACACTGATTTGGGAGCAGCCCTGGATGAAAATGCTTCTGTGAGTCAGATGCCTATATCCCACTGACTTCCTTTGAACTTAGTAGACGTATATGAAATTTGGGTCTTAGCAGATGGTTTTGAAACTTTTGCATGCAGCAAGTAATAAAGAAGGTGAATTCAGACTAAACAAGCTGTCAAAATAAAGCAACAAATTACGTTGTACAATAAATGCGTTTATTTTTGTTATTGTATTTGTGCACTTCTTCATAAAAGGTATTGATCTAGCAAAACACTTGAGCATGAGCCAAGGTCTCACTGAAGCTAGCAGGAACACTTACTTGCATGGTGAGAATCAAGCACAAACGTGAATGACAGAGATCAGGTGCTACTGCATACAGTCATTTGCAATAGGATTCCCAGGAACTCTAAAACAGCAAGACTACACTGTGTTTTATGGAGAGTTGATACGTTTGGACCATAAGCGCTTTTGACACTCTTTGCTTTGGGTCATGGTTAACACTACTGGCTTCAAAGCATCTAGATTTTTGCCACATGAGATTTGCTTCTCTTAGGAAAGATAGCTGTGAAAACGTTTTTTTTTCTTTTTTTTCTTCTTTTTTTCACAATGACTAGAGCAGCAAAAATTCAAATCTTAGCCTTACGGTAATAGCTTCTAGAAGGACAGAAGCAACTGCATCACTATGTTTTTGATAACTTTAGAGAAAAATTATCTAAGAAAATCGTAAGGCATTATCCTGCAATAGGTCTGATCCTTCCGGGCCAGATCTAATCTCAGTTTAAATCTTAATGCAGTTGGTAGGATTTATTATAATGGATTAACACTTGTATAAAAGGAATACACAAGTCAAGTACAAGTATTGCTAAATTAATTTCTTATACAAAGTATACGAATACTGCACTGTAAACAACTGTTTTTCCATAAGTATTTCAGTATCCAGCTTTTATAGTTGCCTGTCGTCTTTGGTTAATGCAAGACTTTTCTGTTCTCAGAAGATCCGCTCTAAGAGTTGAACTTCTACAGACTGATTCCAGTTCAATCATCTGATTCCATAAACTTCAAAGAACCCATGTTTTATACAACTGTATCAATGTGCAAACCGCAACAACCAGTTGAACTGTGTTTTTTATGCATTGCTAACAAACACACACGTGTGTGTGTGCATATATATATATATACACACACACATACATAAATATGTATATATATATATGCACATTCCTTATTCAGTCACAGGGAGCACCTAGGCCAATGGATGCATTTAGCATCTGCCATAGAAGACCACATGCTGTAACACAACATCAACCTCTGGAGGCTGTTTGAACACACCCAGACACACGCACACACAACTGGATTTCCAAAGTGAGTGCAGCAGTTGTTCTGACCACTGCTGACTGTGAGGCAAAGTCCCTTTGCTTTGAATAAATCTGTCCCCTCCCTACGCTGCAGCAACTGGGGTCTCAACACTTCTGCCTCAAGCCTCATCATCTGTTCCTTTGCCTATCTGTTCCTATATGGCAGTATAATCTGAAAATTCACCAGCTGCTCTCAAAATGTAAACTAGTTTACAGTGCAAAAAAGGTCACTTAAACGCACGGGCTGTATGCGGGTTTCGAACTAGTCAAAAATACCCAGAAACTGAAATCTATTACAAATCGCTCTAAATATCAGGGAACAATTAAAGGAGGATTTAGAGAGAAGTGAAAAGTGCTATATAACCATGTAAGAAAACTGAGGAAATGGTTACTTATTCAGTCTTTTTGCCTCACAGAGAACTTTCTCCAATATCATTCTCAGTAGTACCTCAGTTATTAAATAATTTAAGAAGTTAGCTGCCTAATGCATCAGCTAAATTAATCTGTTTGCTAGGACAGAGCTTTCTGTAACTATATTATGTAGTGTTTTGTTTATTTATAAATGTCTCCACTGGGAGACTGCTTCACAGGTCCATGGCTAGAAAGCTTTTCCTGATTACACTTGGCTCTGTTCCCTTTACTTGCATTATTTTCATTTCTAGCGTTAGGCTGTAAGTTCTTGTGTTATCTCAACGGGTAGGATGTTTTTCTGCTGTTTTTCTGCTATCTAAAATGGAGAGGGATGAACAACTGTGAGAAGCAGCATACTTTTTGCAAGGCTCTAAATACTACTATTTCATGCGATTTCATGGGTGCAACCATGGTAGAAGTGATAGCCATTTTCTTATAACAGAGTTATCTAATTGGTATCTTGGCACAAAATTTCATACTTCAGTCCTTACAATAAGAAACTGAAATTTAGGCAAGTATCAAAACTGATTTAATTTTTCCAAGCTGCTGAGCAAACTGTGTTCCCCTGGGCTTCATAAGAGAATCTGAGCTTGGAGTGCTAGAGCACTTATAGGTAGTTAAATACGGATTCTGCTATCGTTTTTTCACCTGTTAATATTGGCACTTTTGACTGGGGCTCTTTAACTTCTCTACAGTGAATCTGAAAATGAAACACTTGATCATGTTCCAGATACGTGCTCCAAATGTATTCGATAGGTGAGCAGCCACACTTACCTCTACTCTATGCTTGCTATGCAGTGGAGTCCTGGCAGTGCCCTGAACTCCTGAGATGTAGAGAAACTGCATACTTCATGTGTTCGTGTTCACATTTCATCAGGTTCAAAGCCTGAGCTCAACCTGACCTCCCAAACCCATCTCACCTGTTACTGACAACACCGGGGTTACTTGGACGGTTGGCTGTACATTACTCATGTGACAGGGCAACCTGGACATATGAGACAGGAGTAGAAGGTCAGGCCTTTCTCAAAAGACCAGGATCCATTGCCACAGTGGGATTTTAACCATATCATATAGAATAGCTTGATATTTCTTTCTAAGGCAGACTAGTTGGACTACACCCAAATGATCCCTTCAGCATGTAAGTGATGTGGTACTAACTAAGCTCAGGTGCACCTGTAGCCAGTGAATCTAGTGTCGGTGTGGTCTAGAGTGCTATAAGACAATGTTCCATACTTGCCAAGTCCTGCAGAGTCCTGAAGACACAGCATGCAGGTACATAACCATTAAATTGATAAAACTATACTTTGGACCAGCCAGTCTCTCTTTAACTTTCTCTAAAACATCTTGGTAGAAAACAAGCCATAATCTATAATCAACAGAGAAAAGTAGGACAGACTCTCTCACAAAAAAATTACACGTTCACAAAATAATTACATCATTCAGCTAATCACTGAATCATGGTTTATAATTTGGTCAAATCATCCTGCAGCCAGTCTGCAATCATGGAAGCCATCTCCTTGCTGGCATCTAGCACAAAGGCATGGCGGAGCCCTTTCTCACAGAGTCGAATGTCCCCATCTGGAAAATCCATTTTGATCTCATCGTAGTAGTTCTGCGGACACCAGCTGTCTCCAATCCCATAGTAAAAAATCAGCTAGAAATCAAAGCACAGAAAATCATTAATTTGAAAGACTACCGATAAAGCAACCAATATGCCAAGAAGAGTGAATTGGCTCATGCTTCATGAGCCAACATATACCACAAGGAAGAGCAAGTTGGTAGTTCTGGGTGGTTCCCAAGTCTGCAATTATGGTAAAATTAATTAAATGCTTGATTACTTAGTGTTCTCAGCTGTAAAATAGTGGAGCACAATAAAGGCCTATCTCTGTAAACATAGATTGGCTGATGAAAAGTCCAATTGCCTTAAATAATGTATTATTATAGACCAAAACACGTGGTTGTCCATGGAGTCCACCTTTCCCCAGGCAGGTTGTTGTGTCTCACTATCTATTCTGTATGTTTTCTATGTTAGCTCTCTTAACTATTTAATCAAGTAACAAAATTACCACCTAACTTGAAGTTATATTCTAGGCAAACTGAGTAACCATTATGCTGCTCTTTTTTTCCCCCTGCATATAAGCTAAAAGAAAGCAGAAAATTTTCTCTGCATTTCTGAGCAGCTCAGTTTAATTGGCACGTTAGGTGTGACCTCAAAACACTTGCCTGGTTGATACCTTAGGTGGAGAACACCTATTTCTTAACCTCAGTAACCTCAGATGCAAGCTACAGCTGAATCACTCCACTTTACTTTTTTTTTGTCCAAACTAACGGCAGTTACTCTCAAAAACAATGCTGAGTTTGCTCAGATAATTTTACCTTTGCAAAATTTCTGCTGCACAAAGGTTGAGCATAAGAACGTGCTACAGATGAATGAGCAAATTTCTTCTGGGTTGTAACGTGAAACTAAAAACCTATCATAGTCCTTTTCTCACACCTTGCCCTAACAGCTTTGTTCACATGAAGCTTTGTTCACAGGACATGCTTAAACACAAAAGTCCCAAGGTCCAGATTAATGTCATAATCAATGAAATGACTTTTCTCCCTGTTAGGGATAATGAACATCTCTTTCTTGAATCATCATCCTGTCCCATTTTCATGTCAAATTTGTGTGCTGCAGCTATATTTTTCAGTTTTCATATTGTAATTCAAGGTAGGATGGTTGTCTGGGAGAAAGTTAAAACCTACAGATTTAAAACTATCCAGGCGCAAGATTAATGATGAAGATTTTTAAACTAAACCGAATGCAGGTACCAGAAGGATTGCTCAACATATGACACATATGACACAGCTTGGTCCAATTCCATTACACTCATTTGTTTCATATTTCATTTCTGAACTTCAGTGCATAATTCAGTAACACTAACATAAATTAGGAGAGAAGAAGTTCTCCTTTTACCACAAAAGTCTTCAATTCCATTCATTTTTGTAGTCATCTGAAATATAAATAAACGCATGCTGCTCGTCCACTGGGGTAGAGGTGGGCTAAGAGCCCAGACTGCATTTCACAAAACGTTACAAGTTTCTGTCGTACTTTTGTCTTACTGAAGCACACCCACATCTTGGACATTATTTGAACATTGACTGTATGTAAATTATGACATCTTAATTGGACATAAACTAACCCAAGTTCTACATCTAATTATATGTGCACAAAAGATAAACTAATTTACGTGAACATAATTACTATTTGGTTATCACTAATTGTTGGAAACAAGGTATTCAGTTTGCTTTATCAGAAATTTTTCTTTGATTTTGCCTTAGATTGTGATTACACATAAATCACAGGATGTCACATTATGAAAAATTGTATAAGAAGGTCAATGTAAAGTAGCCAGCTGAATTTAGGTCTTTTGCAAGCCAAACATTCAATACCGTTATGTTTATCACTGGAGTCAGTTACTAACTAATACAAAATATAAAGAAAAGAATAAGGAAAAGAAACTGGAGCAACTCTAACTTAATGGTAGTCCTTTAATGTCCTTTAAATGATGAGGCAGATTTGTCCTAGAATCAACTCTGATGATCATTTAGAAAAAGACGAAGAGTAATTTACACATAAAAAGGTGGATAAAATGCTTGGTTTGGTTTGCATGAATGCAGAATGGGTGATTTTCCAGGTAGCACTGTAAACTTGAGAACCCACATATTTAGAAATGGCTAAACAAAAAGCTTACGTGCATTTTTAACTTGCCTCTGGCGTATCTGCATGATGGTTTAATCTTTCATTACATGATCTGAACGATACTTGAATCATTCAATCTACCGAAAGGATGACTTTCAGTTGATGAGCTGCTATTTGGTATGTTTATTTTTTTTTTATTCTGTGTGTGGTCTGAGGATTTATTTACTACATGTTTCACAGTTTACAGACAGAATTTTATGTGCATTCCTCTGGCATGCACCACTATGGTATTTGGATGCTCATATTTATTTTTGCAACACCTCAGTGAACCATTTTTATCTCTACTTTGCAGGTGGAAAGCAGTGAGATTGATGTCAAGCTTCATATATGAAACTGAAGGTGTAGTCTGAAGCATATAAGATCTATTTTCCATTGTGCATAGGAATTTATAGGATTATGTAACATTCACTACATTTAAAGGAGAGCACCCTAAACCTTCATTTCTATGTGTTAAAAAAAACCTTATCTGTAAAAGAGATTTCAAGGCCTTAAAACAGGTACTCAGAAATGTGAGAACCTACAAACTGTGATTATCTTTAAAAATATAATGACTTAGTTGATAGTCCATCCTTGGAAGATTCAAATGCTAAGCCATGATGAGACCGTTTCCTGTTTTATTCACCACACTTTTTACAGTTTGTGGGACAAATGAGTTGGGAGTTCTGAAGACTGCTTTCTCCTTCATTACACAACTCTTGGTTAATCACAGTGTCAGGCATTTTGTGGAAAAAAGGAAAAGCCATGTATAAATAAAGACTATGTCTTAATACATACACATAATGAGGCTGAATTAAGGCTGGCACTCCCTAACTGAAATGCTGTTAATGCAATATGAACTCTTTTTGTAGAGTCTTTGTATAAAATCTCCTGGAATCCAAAGAGTTAACCTGAAAAACAGATATTTTACATGTGGACTCTAACTGTGCTGGCAGCACTATTAGCACTTCTAGTTCTGCTGCTTTAAGTCTCTGTCCTTTGAAGAAACAGCGTTAACTGAAAGAAGTAGCACTGAGACACTCCAGGTGGAGAAGAGGAACGCAGGACTCCTTCCTACTGGGTGTCACAGAGCGTGTCTCTAACTGAGAAGTCAGTGATTTATTTGGGATCCACCTCATGCTTTCGAAGAAATTCCCTGTCCTCATCTATCATACTTGATTCATATTGTAGTGTAGTCTTGGGAGTGCACGAATTGAAATCCTTCTGCTGAAACTAAGTGAAAAGATGTTTCCAAGTACCCGCCTGCATAGGACCAGAAAATCCTAGGCTGAAGTAATAATTCACTGAGATGCCTACAACAGGTCTTCAAAATTACTCTTCTGCTCTACAAATTCTTTTCCATTGTGTTGCTCCTGTTTTTAACGTAAACATAGTCAAAGACATCTGCTGAGAACAAAGGACTGGTAGGACTTTGGAAACTTATGTCCTATTCCAAGAAGAAACAGGCAGTATATTTACCAACTACAGGCTGTATTTTCCAGTCTTTAGTCCAGCCTTTCCAAGTATGACTTCTCTGTTTTGTTCCACCCAATCTTTCTAGGCTCAAGATTGCTCTGCCCCCTTAGACTCACTCATTCTCACAGTTCTGTTCTCCTTATGTGGCCAATTACAATTTTCACAACTTCAGCTTCTTATTCCAGCCTCAAACTCTTGTCCTGTAAGTCCAAATTTTAGTCTTCTGGTCTCTGCAACTCCTTGAGTCTCATTTCTGTACTTTTTTTTCCCTCTCCTCTAGTAAGACTGCTTTTTTGGTCAGTTTAAATCTTCTACTTCCAGTCTTTAACTTTCTACAAAACCAGCAGTTGCTCTTAGTCTCAGGATAGGGATTCAGTTCAAGATAAAAACATCTAAATTCAGGTGTTTACATGTACTAGGTTTCTAAATTCCATCACAAACAGGGAAGATATACCGAATAAATTTAACAGTGCTTAGAAAGCTCTTCACCTGAAACAGCAGGTGTCTACCGTAAAATGGGTACAGGAACCCTCCAGGTTTCACCGAGGGCTGAAATCACTTGTCTGCATATTGGTACTTACAGCTTTGTGAGATGCTGTAGATACCTGCGACATCTGCATGAGACTGGCTAGCACCGCACAGCTTTTACAGTGAAGTAGAGGGGACCTGCTCCCTTCTGGAGCAGCAGCTGGAGGCCAGATGGGGATATTCCACAGTGCCCAAAATGATACCAGATGTCTTTGTTTAAGGCAACTGAATCCCAGCTTGACTTCTTTACCAGATTGCTGTTGACTATAATTGGGGTCATCTTTGATACTTACCGCAACTCCAGATTCCTACATGTGGGCTCCCAAGGCTGGATTCAGGTGCCTGCACACCAGTGGCTCACGCACTTCTAGATGTGTCAGCTGCGGCAACCCGCCTGGCCCCCAGCTGCTGCTGCAGAGAGCTCCTGCGTCACATCTGCTCCTCTTGCACGGGTATCTCAGATACACCAATGCAGACTGCACTAGGGGGCTACATTTTGCCCGCAAGACGTTTCTTTTCTTCCCATTTCCTCATTTCTTTACCCCCTTGCTCAATAGATCCCTCAAAACTAGCACTGCACTTACCTTCTCCGCAATGGAATAAACAGCTTCCTTCCCCAAGCCAAGAATTCTTTTGCATAAGAAAACATATTTTTCTCTAGGTATTATGCAAAGCCTTTTGTAGTGAATTAAAAAAGTAAATAATGAATATAGGGAAGCACTTATGCATCCTATGTGTAGTTAAAGTTTTGGTATATTACAACAAACCAACTAAGGACAAAGAAAGCATTTGGGAACTTTATTTGCTGCTGCAATTAATTGTCCGCTTATTCTGTGTGCAGTAGTCTGCATTATTATGTGTATATATGTGTGTATGCCTGCAAATCTGAAACTTAAATGTATATATATATATATGCTTCTTAAATAGAAACTGCCAAAAAATTCAGAATTCTTTTGCAAATGCTTCCCCATTAATGACTGTACTATAAAAACTAAAAGCAGGATAGTAATTAGGGTGGAAATTTTCAGTGATCCAGATGGTGCTAAAGTGCCTATGAAAATTGACAGATACTTAAGTGACATTTTTGGCATTAAATCTTTCTTTGAATGACAAAACGTCTATAGTCTTTGCCTGCACCTAACAAAGCCAAGCAATCTACAGATGTTAGGATGTTACCTGTTTTCCTAATATATGAAGGGATTATTCATTTTAAACATATTTAAACAAAAATACGTATCCAGAATCCAAACGCTCTCACCCTCGTTTTAACCTTGGTAGCTTGCTACTGCAGGCCATTGGCAGACACAATTAACGAACCATGAGGGACCAGAGGCACATGGAATCTTCATTAAGAGTAGGAAACACTGGCATCCACTATATGATTTGCGTGGACCTGTAAAGCACATATTTTCCTGTGGACTTTGCATGGCTGTAAAGACATCCTGAGTCAGCAGAACCACTGCACCAGCAATGAGAAACCACGGCCAACCTAAGCATTCAAAAATGACGAGTCAGGTCCCCAAAATAATGCGGCTGGTGTAAAAATAATCAGATTTACAAGACGGTAAATAGAAGGTTCTTTTCATTTGTCTTATAGTTTGAACTTTTAAAGATTTGTATTTTTAACTTCTCAGCAATGAGTGAGAAGATGACTTTTTATTCTTTTGCCATACTGAAAACAGAGACTTCCAGGTACTCTTGACTCAAAAGGAAAACATCTACAACCAGCAGGCGTGACACAGACTCTATATTATCCTTCATGTGATATCCTGTTTGCTATGAGTGACTAAATGTTCAGTCTTCCAGGATCTGACTAAGGGGCAGATTAAAGGTGATGTGGGTTATCTTTACTCTCCCTTTCAATACTGTGTTTTAAAGAGTTACGCGATTCCCAAGTTTCAAACAGTCTTAACATAGCAACAATATTCTCATGAGATTCTCATAATATTCTCATGAAATGGTTTACAATTAAATTCAAAACTTAGAAGTATTTTCTGCCTTAGCTTCTTTAGATGAAAGCACAAGGCAGAGTACAGCACTGTCAGCTCGTGTACCCTGTAATATGGTGTGTGTATTCAGACACTGCACAACGATGGCAGCTGCTGTGTAAACAGCAGAAGAATCTGAGATTCGTATCAACAGGATGTTTACATTTTAAAGGGCTTCTAAGAAAATAATAAAGATTTCCTGCAGTTGACTCCATTGGCACTTGGTTTAGTGTGTATGACAGTTCACAGAAATATAAATTACAGTGAGATTTCTTTTATGCCTCTTCTGAGGCTGCCATAGGTCAACACTGAAAAACAAATCTGAAAAGTTAGAAAATATTAATTGAGTTTCCTCTATCTCTCTGGAATTTGGTACATGCTATAACAACTTCAGGATCTCATTACTTAGGTAGGCGCCACTCCAGCTGATGGCAAAGAGCGAAGGGTTGATATAAACTAATGGCACACGTGCGCCGGCAAGCAAGTTTGTGCCAGTGTCCTTGCTGAAATACTTGCGTCAGAAACACTGCCTTTTCTCATTATTACTCCCACTTGCCTTCACTGGATGAGCCAGCGCTGCTCTCCGGGTAGGATCTCTCCACAGTAACTAGCAAACAGTTTTGTTTGCTCTTGGATGAAAACTGGTTTAAAAGGCATTAGCCTACAAGCAGTTTTAGCTTCAATCAAGATTTATAAAAAAAAAAAAAAAAGACTTAAATTCTCTGGAATTATTAAAGTGTCTTTACCTTATCCTGCCAAAAGAATAGTATAAACGACATGGGAGCAGACTGGTTCGGGATGCATTTTGTTTTTGGATACATTTCAGTTGCGCTTTGGCCTCACAAATCAGCTCCTGGGAACCGAGTTCAGCGCCGGCTTTGCCTGGTGAAGCCCTACATGGTTTGGGACCCGTTCTCAGAGATGTCCTCTCTGCCCCAGTGACCCCGCCATGGTTGAGAGCAGCCCGCTTGATTTCGAGGATTTCTGGAACTTACTTCTGGGCCCTTTAACTTTGCTTCAGTTTGCCCACATGCATAACTTCTGCCTGCACTGCATGTCCGCTGCAGACATTGAACAAGGCCACTTTTATTTTCACTTTCTGACTGACAACAGAGGGTCAAACTCAATGCAAGTAAAATGTGCTTTTAAAAAAGATGCACAAGACATGCTTATGCATCAGGGAGGTTAACCTATTTATATGATCTATGTTACTTTTAAAGAATTAAAACCATTTTCAGGGTATATATATAGAAGTGTCAGCGACATGAATATTTCGGAAGTCTGTGCAAATATCCAAATACAGGCAGACCTGAAAAGGCTATTTAGGAGATTCTGTTATTTACTGCAAATAGTATTGCCCACTGAAATGAGCCTGAGACTCTCTGCGCCCGGTGGAGCTTTATCTAAGGCGAATCAGGCAGATTCCTCTTGCAACACCGTGGTCCTGGTCTGCCTGGAGAGGGGAAGTCTGCTTGATTCAGTGCAACGAGGAGGGTGACAGAGCAGCTTAGCATCTCCCCCAGTAACCAAGGGATGGGTGAGTAAGGGGCAGGAAGGACTGGATGGCAACTTCCTTCAGAAGCATTCTTCAGCATGGTACGGAAATATTGCTATCTTTGTTCGTTTTGAGCAGCGCACATCTTATCGCCTAGAGTAAATGTGGAGCACCACACAGCATGACCACGGCAAGAGGAGCTCCTTACAACCACACGACAGTGAAGTGTCATAGCAGAGCGCATGGGGTCCATGGGACCCGCTGGAGCGTTCACTGGGATCCTTTTCCACTGCGGAGAGAAATAGCTAATGCCTGATTAGGGATTCTGGGTGCTTCAAAGAGAAAGTTGTTTTCTTTGCGGTTAAATGACACATACACCAAAATCCCCAAGCACTTGTGTAACTTCCCTAACTTCAACTCTGCACCTCCAGGGAGCGAAGGCCAAAAAGGATGTGAGGCCAGCCAAAAAAAGAGGTGTTCTTGGCTCCAGAGAGCACTTTGCACCTATTCAGAAAGAGCGTTTGGAAGCTTTTGCACAAATGTAGGCAAGTAACTCACTCCGGCTGTGGGCAGTACTTGTAGTATTCTTTTAACCACGCTATCTTCAGATCACGCTCCCCTCACCAGGAATAAGTCCTAAACCTTTGTGAATGTTGATAAATACTGCCAAAAACAAACAAACAAACAAAAAACAAACTGGCCAACATCAAAACAGCTGTTTCAAGGGTCAAAAGAATATGTGTTTGCTCAGATGTTTAAGTTTTCTTTAGTAAAGACAACAATTTTTAAAAAGAAAAAACTAGCACTTCATTTTCTGTGAAAAAAATTCATTTCTGAAATTTTTACTCTAAATCTCATTGTAACATTGTTTATGTGATGCTATTAGATAACACATTTTTTATGGTATTTATGTCAAAACTTAAACTTACATTGCTTTAAATTCTAAATTCATCACTGATATTAGCAGGAGAAGGTAAATTTAGTTCATTCATTTATACTATTTTGAAAGAGAATTTCTTTTGCACCCAACCATCCATAGCCCAAGTTGTGGGCCACCTGCACTAAAGAATTCCACAACTGACAAGCAAATAGTTTCATGTACCCATAAAGCTTCCAGTATGTTATTTTTTTTCTTCATTTGGTTAAAAAACTAACTTCTAAGCTAATAGGTATTCTTCATCTTTTTATCTTTACTTCAGCTCTTTCCTATCGTTTTCCTTACACAATGTACCTGCTCTACTACATCAGTGGTAATAACTACACTGAAGAAACGAATTATGTTTTTGTTTGTTCTAACACGCTAACCAAAAGAGTATTGATTTTATCTCTCGGGAGGGGATGATTCTAGGTCTTAAGAGATTATGAAGAATCACAGAGTTCACTGTGAAACAGACCCAAGCCTTGCTGGGGGCTATGGGAGCTTTCCCATTGATTTAAATGGGCTTTAGATGCTCCTACATTTAAAAATGGAACTACTATGTATTATACATGAAGCAATGGACAAAATGCATTGCAGTAAACACAAAATCCAAGGGATTTGTTGTTCTTGTTGTTTTAGCCTTTAATGCAAGGGTCTTTTTATCACAACAGAAGTCAGTAAAGTTAATCCCTAAAATAAGGCAATGAATGTGGCATGACACAGTCTTCAAAAGCAAATACTGCATGAAGCTACTATATGGAAATATCACTGTCCACCATGGGCATGCTAGTGAAAGCCTAGAAAGAGCCATTTTCCCTTTCTTTTTTATTTTTACTGCCTTTGTCTGTGATACTCAATGCTGATCCATCTTTTATGAATACTGAATAACGCCCACTTCCTTTTATGCAAGAATCACAATAAACTTCCTCCAGTGCAGTAATATTTTTGCCTCCAGTATCTCTTAGGAAAGGGAGTTGGTGTTATTACAATTAAAGAACATAGCTCAGCTGGCTTAGACATAATCAGCTAATGATAGTTATCATTAGCTAAGTTTTATATCAATATCCCTATCTTATTTATTTAATTTGGTGATTTATCACTATTCTCTGTGTTTTTACATTAAGGAGTCCATGTTCATGTACTGTTTGATCTAGATGAATAGCATCAGAGTCCTATTAAAAAACTCTATTTTATATTATTTTGTCAGAATGTGGTTCTCCCTTTTTTCATACAATTATATTGCTATTTAATGTGCATAGTTTCTGAATTTAAAGGGCTGTAAGTGAAAAACCTCAATTAATTACTTACAATTACAATTAATTCCAGCTCCCATTCTTTCAATATAAACCTTAGCAACTAGTGTTGTTACATTAAGAATTTGGGATCCGAAGATCAAATTTCTGTTTCTTCCTAAGTATAGTTAAACCTGGACGTGGAAAACGTGGAATAATTTACTGTCTCTTCTTCCTTCTTTTCAGATCACAGAATGCTAATATGATCCAGAAATAACTTTTCTATTCCACAGCAGCTGGCAAAGCCAGGTGTTAAGATTGGCTTTTAACATATGATCACAGTGGCTACTAAACAGTCTAAATTTTTTGAAGGACAACTTGCCAGTTCTATAGCAACTTGGACTATAGTTCCTGTTTTCATAAACTTCCAACCTTTATAAGCTAAGACCATTTTTATTATCGATGCACTTCAAATTAACATAATGCCAACTCAAATTTTTTTTTCTTAATTTTTATATTCCCAGAAACTACTTGAAGAATGAAAAAACTTTAACTTTACTTTTATATCTTCTAACTCATCCAACTTCCAGTCATCCAACTGCTTATAAGTTTGTCTCAGTTTTTTGTTTTCTTGAGTACGTTGCCCCTTTAGAAGTACGGAGACACAGAAGAATCAATAAAGCAAAGATTAAAAAAGTTCTCTTGCACCAATGCTATGCTTAGATTGACAGAGTCAAAAAAAACACAGATGAAATGGACTAAGACACCTGCAAACTCCTACAATTGGCTGTTTGCCTTAATTCAGTGGAAAAAATAAGCACGTCTGTAACCTGAAGCATCACAGCAGCCCTTCTCAAGTCACTGGAACTATACCCAATTCCAGCACTACTGTCCTGATCCAGTGAAGGTTTTAGATGCAAGGCCTTGGGATTAAAAGCAAAATTTCCCAAAGCAACTGAAGTGTCTCCAGCCCTATCTCCTAGGTGGACCTCATACTTACACTGTAGGCAGCTGGTCTCCTGGATGGCCCCTTTGCTTGCCTCCTGCCATGTCTTTGGCCATGTCTCCGGCGTGTACCTTGGACCCACGTAATTCCCCTAAATTATTTAAGAGAAGAAGATCTGCCCTTCATTTCCTTTGCTGAGATTCCTCATTTCCTTTGCTGAGATTCCTCTTAAATGGAGGAGAACTGTGAATGCTCTGCAACAAAAATCTAAAAAACTGCGCATGCCCAGTGCCGTGTAGTGCTCACATCAGCTACTTTAATTCCTTCTAAAAATTTTAAACTGAAATATGCTTTGATAATTTGAAGTTGTAATTCACAATAGCCAGACAACTGAGAATAGTTACTGTTTTAAACACAGGCAAATAGCACTGAGCCCACACAATGAACTACCTATAGTGAGGGCTTTTTAATTTTTTTTTTTAGTCCCTCACAAACTAGGTTCATCTGAACATACCTTGATAAGTGTAGAGCAGGCAAATGGGTTAAGTAAAAGAAATCTATTTTCAGCCAAAAGAATGAATGATTTATTGAGTGAACTTTGTTCTGTATCTATTTAAAAGGCATAAAGTAATTTTACAGAGTTCTAAGACCTCTGTCCTAGAAAATACCATTCTCCAAGGAAAAACTCTGCCAGTGTAAAGTACTGGAATCTTTCTCCCAGTAAAAAGACCAGGATGATACAAAGAATTGAGGGGAGGAAGGGAACAAGCAGAATTATACATGTTATACTTACTATCTTTTCACACGGACTACACATATCAAGAGTAGTATAAAAAATATGACAATTTTCTGGCTCTTAGGACATATAGAGAGGTCTGACCACATCCATATTACTAAATTCTCTCAGGCTCTGAAACAGGGTGACCACATCAAAGCTTCCAGTTAGGAATGGTTCCTGGCCTGAGCTAACTCTGGAACTATGGCTGAGAACTGGTTGTGAAAATGCTACTTGGTCCTCACCAAAACTGTACCAGGATCTGCTCCAGCAATAAACCTATATAGACAACCAAGGCCCTGGGTGCTTATTTCACCAGTAGAGCAGAAGCTGCAGTCTCCTAGGAATGTTTTTTATATGTGTTTCTTCTACTGGGATCTAATGGCTGAAACTATGGAACCATGATCATCTTGTGGACTCCTCTCCGTTATGTTTTGATGCCGTGGAAAAATCAAACCAACAGATTCTCACGATTAACTAATGTCAGATTGAAAATACCATGAATCGGATTCCACCTTCAGTAACAGAGCTACTGTAATATACTCCCCAGTGTAACTGGGCTTCCTCTGAAAACCCTGAAGATTAAATAGTGTTACCTTCTTTAAATTTTGCTTTATGGTTGTACTGTCTCTCTCCACAACCTTCATCATTTCTTGGCTTGCCATATACAAGATATTTGCTGCAAAAAAAAAAAAAAAAAAGAAACACGCAACAGGGTAAGTAAGTACACAACAAATCTTTTATAAACTAGACTAATCTTGCAAACAGGCAATAAAATTACAGCACTTACCATCTTGAAATCCTACTGAAAAGAATCTCAGTGGCAGAAATGGTAAACTTATCTAATTTAATTATCAAAAAGTCAGACACACAAAAGCAAGTCACCCATGCTCTTTACATGGCTTATAAAAAGAGAAAGACACCTTTGGAACATGATTTTATCTGTCTGTCTTGCACAACTTTTGAATCAGGCCCTGGTGCTTCATCTGACTCTGTCTAGCACTGACTACAGAAGAAAGTTTGGTCATTACCTAGACCACATACTTGTAGAACAGCAAAGATAATGATGACAAATCACACGTGAAATATTTGCAAGAATGAGCTAAAAGATATAAATAATCATTAAATTATTACTGGCATTTTAATATGCAAATATTTCAAATGATCTGACAAATAATAAAAATAATGGCAAGTACACTTCGTGGAGACCTGCAGACCTGCATAGTATTACCAAACAGAATTGGAAATTGGTTGTGTAAGTCTTACCTTGCTGGACTGCAGTGTAATACTAATGGTTCAGTGCAATTCATTGTCAGTTGGTTGGAATGATCACCCCTAAGAAACAGAAATGACTGAATCCAACATCTGGACGCCTAATTAAAAGCGTAGGGCTGAGCTCTGGCAGCTGCCACTTATGTTAGCAGTGAGAACTAAGCGCATTTGAGAATGAGGTCGTTTGTGTGGATGCCTAAATATTCATGAATTCAGATATTTTGACCCATTAGGATTATACTGTGTCCATCTAGCCTGACTGCCAATACAGCAAAGCCTAACGAGGCTCAGGTAGAAATTTCAGTGCCTGGCCTATGACTCGGGCTTGAACTAGCACATACATATTAAGTTGTAAATTACTGCTAGAATGAGGCCCATAGATGTTCCACTGCAGAAGAGCTGCAATATGATCATCAATGTTGCTCTGTGTGCATAGATAGTCACAGGTTCTTTAGAAGGTGTTCACAGGTTTAGCTGGTTTTAATAAGGGCCATCCATCCACTCCTGACCTCAGTGCTTTGATGAAGAAACATGCAGATCCAAAGAATAAGCAATTCCTTTTTCATCTTGCCTGCCCAGTCATCTCATTGTGAGAATAAGAGGACGATGCCTCTCCTCTTGTCACCATCTGAAGTCTCTATGTTGGATGACAGAGATAGTCATAACCTGGGAATGAAGGACAATATTCTGTGCCTCTGTTCTTCTGTATTTGTAAAATCAGCAGAAACCATGAATAGTCATTTGCTTAAACCATTTAAGTTTCCAGGTGTTAGTCTGCCTGAAATATTCAAATACTGATTCCTCTCCTAAAAATAGGAGAAAAATGAAGTTTTGCACACAAAGAGTTAAAGATAGTGTTGGACCTGATATTGCTAATGGTAATACACTCACAATGTGTGATAGAAGAGGAAATGGCAATCACACAGGTCTTTGGTGGTGATCAAAACACGGAGTTGGATAAATTCCAGCAATGCTCAAAGGAAACAGAATGCCACTGGAGAGATGAGTGATGGCTCCAGATAGCAAATTGAAAAGACAAAATCAGTGCTCTCAAGTGAAAAAAGATCCTAGAAAGTAATATCTACTTCTAAACCAGTCAAAGAAGATGCGATTCTGTTAGTCATATGCCTGTTGAGCTCTGTCTTTTTCAATTAAATTTCAAATCCAGTTAGGGCAAGTTTCTTCCTTTCCTAGACAAGAAGAAAGGGTTGTGCATGTGACACTATTTGGACAATTCAAAAAATCTTGCAAAAATCTACCAGTCTGATCCTATTCTACTTGACCAAGGGGCCTGCATGCAATTTTGTGTCTATCAAGCAAGTCATCTAATCCTGTGGGACAGGTGGTGTATCCAGCAGAGGTTTGTCCACCTGCGGCATTGCTGAGGTCAAGTCCTCATATTGATCTCTTTCTTCAGCTCCAGACACTACTTACACATGAAAAACACATATTTTAGGAAGACTACACATTTCAAAATTGTTTATGAAAGCATAAATGAGAGGCATAAAATGTAATAGAGAGTCCTCTAGATACTACATCAATTTCAGATTCATTCCCATTTGTAATATGAAAAGTATGACTTTAATGCTCAAAAATCCCACCTATAAACGAAGCTACCTGGCTGTCAAAAGCACTGTGGAGTGTCGGAAGGAAAGGCAGGACATGGAGAAGAGTCTGGCTACCTTTAGTGACGGTTTTTTCAAGTGACAGACCTGGTCTACACAGACTATGGAAGAATTTGAGTTGTTGATGTGTTTTGTGTGGCACCAAGTAAGTAATGAAGTGGAATTCACAGATTTAGCAAGCTTAGATTAGTCACAAAAACCCTAAAGTGTGTAAGAAGACAGTAACAAAGCTACTTTAGAAGGAGCGATCTCTGTGAACTGTGCAAGAAAGAGAACCAGGAAGGCAGGATTAAGCTAAACCGGATGAATGGCAAGGTTCAAAAATCTGTTTCGACCAAACAGAAAACCTTCAAATTTTGAAAACATGATCCTAGAGAAGCCAATAAACAGGAATTTAAACTTCAGCAGGCGTTAAGTAAGAGGAAATTGCAAACAGCAATAACAAGCTTCCAAGAACAAACAATAAAAGATTTAAAAATAAACAACAAAATATTCTTTACGTTTACAAGAAGCAAGAGGTCTACACTAGAACTGGTGAATCTAACAGATAGCCATGCACTAAGGGAGTAGCAAAATAAGGTAATTATATTGTTTGAAAGATTTTTTTTTTTTTTTTGGTATTCATTCTTCTTGTTCAAAACATTCAGGACGTTTCTACTCTCTTCATTATTTTTCTAGGAATAAAAATGTTTTATCTTCAGGTAGAGAAGTATGAAGTAGCAGTACTGCTGGAGCGTAAAGAATATAACAGAGGAATCCGGACTACAAGGTACATTTAAGAGTTTTGAAGGACCTTAAATACAGAATTGATGAGTTGATAACAATCTTTCTTACTGCATAACAACCACCCCTTCGACAGGCCTAGGAGTAGGAAATTTTGTCTAATTGGTACTGACTTTACACAGGAAAGGAACATTTTACCAATCTGTTGTTTACATTTAAAATGAAAGAAAAAGGTGTAATAGATTAATGACTGGTCTAGAAGCAAAGAAAATAGATTATTATTAGATTAGATTAGATGAGTTGGTTTTCATCACAGCAAGGAATAACATTTAGATCCATCACAAATATTTCTTGAGTGAGAAGTGGTTATTACTAAAAAACCCTGAAAGACCTAAGCTAGATGTTGCTCACTGTGACTATTTAGTCAAAAATGCAATCATATCAGGTTGCTTATTGCTTAAAGAGCAGGAGGTGATAATAAAGAATTCTGAAATGCCATTATATAAATTGCAAAATGTGGCAAGATCGGAAGTACTGTATGTATTGGGTCACAACCTCTGTGGGATATTGCAAAATTAGGAATGGTATGAGAAGAAACTAAAAAAATAGGATTAAAATGTTACTGCTACCATCATGTTTATGATATTTTAGGATACATTATTTGTGCCTGTCTTGCAGCACAATCCATTAAAATGCAAAACAATAAAATGAAGTACTTTTTGAAGTCATATGCACTATGAACTTTATTGCCACAGGAAAATGATAAGCATACATACTTGCTGTTTAGACATTCACCTCTGAGGAGGTTGTCCTAAGCTCCCCTAATAGTTAATGTGATTAATCTCAGAGCAAATCCCTGGGAAGACCAGAAAACTTACTTATACTTCCAACACCCCTTCCTCAGAAATACTATTTTCTAAGTCCTCTCCCATTCTTGCTTGGTTTCCTCTGAATACTTCCAGTGGTTTATATACTTCCAGAATTTTACTCACACAGTATTTCAGCTTACACTAGAGAGTGGTTCTCCAAGGCTATCAGTCACACGTGCCTCTTTATACACATCACAATCATATCTGTCACTTTATAACACTACATTTAAACCCATATCAGCTTGTAATGTACTATATTCCCAGGATGTTATTTTCTTTAGAACTGCTTAACCAGTTATTTACCATTCTGCACTTAAGCAATGTTATGTGCAGAACAACATGGCTCTTTAAGGAATGAGAGCAGTCTTCTCTCCCTGCCTGTCCCACTCATGCATTTCTCTTATTTTGTAACAGTCATTTTGAACTCTGATCCTGTCCTTCTACTGCCTATTTGCAGCATATTCTAGCATGGTATTTTCTGCAAGCTCAGTAAAAACACATTCTTATTGAATGGTAAAGGAATGAAGATAAGATTTGCTGCAAAATCCCACTAGCTACATCCTTCGAGTTTCAAAAATCTCCCTGAATCACATTTTCCAAAGTCACAGTTCTCTCCAGTAGTAATTTCAAGTAAGTTTTATTTCCCAAACTTTGTCATAAGAATATCATGGCATGTAGTGTAAGAATCTTTCTTGAAGTCAAGAATTCCCAAGACTACTTCACTTTCACCTACATAATACTGCAAAATGGATGTAGAAAGCTATGTGGAAAGACATGCCATTATAGACCAGGAACAGTGACTTTCTTCTCTCTTGTTGCTATGGTTAAGCCCAAACTGGGCTTCTTCAGGGAAAATATTTTTCTCAAAAGCTAAGTCACAAGTTCAGGGAGAAATCATTTAGCTATTTCCTAGTGCTATACTCTGGTAACCTTGGCATTTTTTGAATATCTAGTTCTTTCCTTTTCAAAAAAAAAAAAAGCTGTTCTATTTCCGTATTTCATGAATACTGAGCTGCTTTTTCAAAGAAAGAAACTCAAAAGAATTTGTTTCCTTTTTGTGCATAATTAGAAGTGCTGCTGTCAATGGGCTCCCAGGGACTGCTGCGCTGAACATTTCAACAGCTCTGAAACTCAGGCTGCAAACTGGGCAACAAGCAGCAGTCACACAAAATGAATGGCCACTGAAATCTTCTATCGGGCTAGGCATGGGAAGCTGCTTACTTGGTGCTGCAGCCTCCAGAGGGGCTTCAAACAAGTGCTAGTGCTCGCTTCAGCTGAGAGCACCTAAAAAAGTTTCCACAATTGGGATATCAATATCAACATCCTACAACCTGGAACAGCGTTCACTAGTGGATTGCCATAATTTCAGGTACAATATAAAAATACAACACAGAGCCAACATGCTTCGTGTCATGAGTGACGTAGCAATCTCATCAACATCATAGTGCACAAAATGAAGGATGTCCAGGAGCGTGCAGGACCCTGATCCCCCACTGCAAGCGAGTTCCTATTCGGCAGTGTGCAGAAGAGGTATCAGAGCTGCGACCCATGCTGAAATTAGGAGGGAAGAGGGAATACCCAGCTCCAATCTGTTTGATATCCAGCATTACATCTAACTGCTCAGTGAAGAAGAAATTTGGGAGGTTTAGTATAGGCAAAATACAATTGAATTTAGCCCTCTTAAAAATCATTACATGTGAAAGAAAAGAGTGAATGTGGGATGAAGGGTCAGGAGGCCTGGAGTTTTTCTGCACTATCACTGAATTCCCCTGAGACACTGTGGAACTCCAAGATCTGTACGTCCCAGCTTCCTCATTTTAAAAACATCCCTCACGCTGCTGTGCAATAATGCAGGGTTTGTTGACTGCTTTCAAAATGCGTATTTATATGCTGGACATTGAGAGTTGGCCTGGATCAGCTGGATAATCCCAAGCACAGAAATTGAAGATCGTAACAACAGTTTTTGCAGGATTAGGGCCTCTGCATGTACTCCTTAGTATCTTATAGGGCATCACACATAGAAACTATGAAGAAGGTCTAACTTAAGGAAAAATATTTATCACTTATCCACAAAAAGAAAAAAAAGGCATTAAATGTGGTTGCAAATCTAAAGAAACTGGCCAAGGTAATTGGAGGAAACTGAAGAACCTGCTATAATTTATAATTCCACTTATTCTATTTCAAGTTGCTGATAACCTCTGTAATTCATAACTAATTCACTGCAGTTATGGAAAAAACACCATTTTACCTAATTTACAGGTTGAAAGTGAAAGTGAAGTTTTAACAGAGAAAAAACACATTTAGCATGCTTTTAACAGACAAAGACCTTTTTAAAATATTTTAACTTTTTCTACGTAGATCATTTATGTAAATTGCTTCACAGAGCAACCTGAAAATGGAAGCCCTTCATTTATTCCCAGGTCAGGTTTATGAAATTAACTGCCAAGTAAGTTCTCCCCATGATCCTGTTAATGACCTTTCTCCTGCCCTGGTAGAATCATTCCGCCTCCATGGATTAAAGGTGATTAAGGATCAGTGTCAGTTTAGTCTCACACATTTGCTAAGCGGAGACGACAAACTGTGCCAAAATGCATTTGATTTATTTGCAGTGGTTTTGTGATAGAGGAACCCTGATTGGGCTCAACTCAAGGATCCAGAAAAGAAAAGGTTGCTTTATATCACTGGTAGCTCTTTAACCCAAAGTGTCACAGCAAAGGCTTAATATCCTTCAGCAATATTATTAGTTTTCACAAACAATAACGACTGAAATCAATCAAGCTTTTCAGCACTTAGGGCTATTTAACCACTCATTCAATTAGCCAGTTGTTAGATGAATACCTGGGTCTACTGAGCTGAATTTCAAGCATTCTCATGTACCCACAATGAAGCTCAGCAAATAAAACAAGAAATAGAAGACTTCCTTTATTTTTTGAAGAGACAGGTCTAGCAGCATTATTATTACTTTTAAAGATTGTAGAACTAAATCCTGAACTGATGTACTGTTATTTGACTCTACAGGTATAAACAGATCTATGTTGGAACTTGGGAAGCTGTGCTAATTTCAGGGAATAGACATGATTCTAACTCAAGACATCTTAACTTTATAATTGATTCTTGAAGCAATACAGAGATTTCCTGTACTTGGGCTGAAATATGTGCTTTTCTTAAAGTCTTTAAATCTGTTTGATTATTAAATATCCAAAGAACGTGTACTTGCTTGCAAGAAAAAGATTAGAATAAGGCAAGATTAGTTCTAAAGTCACACTGGGAACTGAAGGGTCACATTATGTTGTCTCTGTAAATTCAAGATGAATTTGAAATATAGCTGCATGGACAGAAAAAAAAGTGACCTACACATGGTCACTCATATCCATAAAATAGAAAGGTTAAGTGTTTCAGACTTAACCTTGATAAGCTTAATTAGAGCAAAATCAACTTTCCTTTGACTACACTAGTGCCAAGACTAGATCTTGTCTACATTGTTTTGCTGCGTATTTAATATCTTAACTACATAGGCACAATATTGTATTCTAAGGAGTTGCATTTACTGTGACAGAAAGGACAGACAAAAATGTCATAATAACAAAACAGCAGAGACAATAAGAAGAAAAAATCTTTCAAACTTCATTAGCAAAAAGGCAGTAATCAGAACAGGTTATTTTCCAAGAAAAATGAGTGATTTTGAAGACAGCACAAGTTTGGATCCATTAATGCACATGAATATTCTTTAATAGCTTCTTCCTCAGACTAAAATAAACATAAGACTACGAAGGGTTACTTGAGCCAATTTCATTTTCCTACTGCAGCTGGCTTCAGGTTATGTTGACAAGATTGTGGCTGTAGGTGCAAATTTATTAAGTCCCACACATGAAAATATTGGTCTATTTTGTAAGTTACTAGGAGCTATGCACTGGAATGGGAACAAGGAGGCCCACGAAGCCAAATTTTACCAGGGTCCAGACAGCACAATTTCAATAGCATTAAAGCAACCTTGGAAGGACATACCATATGATCTTCCAGAGTAGACAAATTCAGAAGAAAAGAGGACTACAGTCTACCTTCATCATTCTTCCTGGTTAGAAATCTGATGCCACTGCTCTGTTATATTTTGACCTACCTGTAAACAGACGAACCGAGTGGAAAAAAACTATTTCACTATAAAAGTGTCTCCTTTCTTTCACCAAGAAATCTTATTTAGCTAGAACTGGAGAGGTTTGTATATGTGTATAAGGCTTTAGAAGCACATGCAGCTTTGCTGGAACAGCATGCCCCACCAGACTGATGAGTTGGGTATTTCTGGAAGCACTTATTCATTACCTTGATTCCTTGCTCCCTAGACTGTAGACTAACAAAAGTATCAGCATAATGTAGTTCACGGAGATCTGTTATCTCTTAGGGACTTCAAGGCTGGGAGACTCCCTGTACTTCACTGCACATTCTGAGATGAATGACTACATCGTAGGACAATCTCCTCTACCGGTCTCTGAATTCTACTTTGTAACTATCACACTTCCATGCTGGCTTGCTATTGCTGGCCTTTCTTCTCTTTCTTCTCTTTCTCTTTGTTTTCTCACAAATGCTTTCCAATAATCCAACTTCCACTAGGTACGTGCATATCTACCCTACCCCATCACACTAAATAGAGCCAGGAACTAATTTCTAGCTCAGAGGCTGACAGGAACACCACTAAGCTTGAATTTGCAGAGCTTGATTCCTCTATCCAAACTGCTCATCAGCATCTTCCCCAATGCTAATTCCTGAACCATGCTTGAATATCTGGGAGGATGCCATCTGGTAGAGGTCAAAATCATACAAGAAAACGCTACCTTGTGATTCTTGCACTCATTTAGTACATTGCTACATGTAACCATACCTACATTTGGGAGCTCCTGCTATTAGCAGTATTTCCGTGTCCCACACTCGATCCGCAGATGCATATTCACTCAAATCTGCATTCAGACATTTTCCATACTTCAGATCTGCTTTTAACAATTACCTGACATTCCTGTTTATATTTTCTTTTTCTCCAACACTATGTATTGCATCCTGTGTTCACCTCTTCTGCTTGCTTCTCACTGTGTAACATTGTCCTGCATAAAAACTTCAAAATTCTGCATTTTACTCTTGAATCTTTAATTAAAAATGCATGGAATCACAGGCCTGTAAGTAATCTTTGATGGTCTTTTTGTCTCAAGGAATATCAATGATAATGTGTCATTTTTTAGCAAATTGCTTGTCCATCCTGTTCATAAGAACCTCTGACGATGAAAGTTGCATCATCTTTCCAGGAAATCCAGTGAAGAATTCCATTCTTATCATTAACTAAACTCTAATCTGAATCAGTTTTGATACAATCTACTCCACTGCACATTCTCTTGCCTAACATGGACATGTAGACTAAATTATTCTCTATTTCTTGAAAACTATTACCATGTCCTTCCGCTATTATTCTTTAGTCTGTGATTAAATAAATCGCAATTGTGATTTATTTATCTTTGGAGGCCATTATATCTTGGTTTCTATTGTGGGATCCACCTTATTACATGTAGATGTCTAAAGCTGATTTTTTCTGCCTTTGCAGTCAGCAGAAACCATATCTTTCATCTCACTCTCAAGTAGTCAACTAAACAGATGCATTGAATATAAAATGATTTTAAGAGGATTAGCCCAGAGGAAGAGATATACGTTCTAGACATGTAAAGTATTTCTGTTAGCACAAATACTAGGTTTTTAATGAATATAATAATCCAGTGTGCCTTCAGGTTACACCTTCAAATTCTCTGTATCAAACTGCTGTCTGCTGCTTGCTTTCTCCATTTGCTGTATCAAACATAAAATATTGGCAATGTATTACAAGAACTACCTGGAAAGTCTATATGTTGCTCAATTCCTTCCTTAATGGACATCAAGCAAACTAATACAATACTCTGGATGACTCAGAAGTTTCTGAGAAAAAGTTCACAAATTGGACTGTCCTGATTTGATAGACATAATATTCAGCAGGTCTCCCTGCCTCTAACACTTGAATATCAGAGAAAATCCAGGCAACCTCTTTTCTCTTTTCCCTTACTTCCTGTACAAGCAAGGGAATCCTTCATATGGATATCGTAGTTTTGTCAGTTATCCCGCCCATGCCTGTTAAACATATTAGCTAATCATTTTGGTAATTTATAAAGACTTGCAACACCACTTTGTTTTCCATATTTTAGATATTAATGTTATGTTACATATACATCATCTAGCTCATCTACTGTCCTTTTTCCACTAATCCTCTGACCTCTGTATACCTTATTTTTAGTTCCTTCACTAGGGCACTTTTAATCTCATAATTGCATATGTGATTTTGTTATCCTTCCCTACAAATTCAGCTTCAAGTTTTCTTTGCCATATGTTTTGTCATTAATCGTTTTTGCATCATTTGGGAGGCCAAAGCCCCCATGTGGACAGTGACTGACAGTGATCTGATCTCCGTATATCGATGCATCCTTAGATACATCCTCATGAGGAAGCAGAGTGCTTTTAACAACCATGTCTTATGATCTGTCAAATCTAAGCAATCTCATTCTGCTTAAGCAACTGCATTCCCCTGTTATTAACTAACACAGGGTCTCTCATTCTGTGCAGTTTATTTCCTTACATCCTTCTGTCTCACAGATGTATTTCCATGCATCCTTCTGTCTCATCCTTGACAGTGCAGTTTTCCAGGATAATTCTGATGCTCTGCTTTGGAAGACTATCTGTATCTTTCAGTGCACCGTTAGTAATTTAATCAGTAATGGTAATTTAATTACTATTGCAGCTATTACTTCAGAATATTATTTGTGCTGGTTAAGGACTGCAGTAAAGACCGGGGACACATTTTGTCAGGTACTGGCAGTGCTATGCATACAAAAGCCTACAGTAATGCTTTCTTATGTCTTACAAGGCATTCTCAAAGAAACTGCACAAATTCTTTGTCTCCCACTCCCAGCGTACTTAGCAAACTGGCTGGAAGCAGAACAGTTTCACAATAGTCTGATATTATGAAATACTTGAGAAGTTTTAAAATATGCAAAACTTTGGCAAGTTTTATTTCCCATTCCTGGCCTTCTTAAAGGTAAGCTGGACAATACACAAGTAAATTGACAATTTGCTGGTAAATGTAATAAAAAGGAAAAGTCCATACGGACTGCCTGATTGCCTTTTTTCCTTTGTTACCAAGAATTAGTTATACTGTATGGGAGTGTAAAGGTCAGGAGTTTGGCTTCAGCATGTCAGAGGCTATTCAATCTATCAGGAAAAACATATTTTCTGCCCCATATTTTACGATCTATTTCTAAATTTATGACTGAAACATCAAGTTGCTGATCTGCGAACAGAGTTCTGCTCATCCTTTTGAGACAATGTAAGGAGAGGGTAGAGGGGAAGAAAAATAAAATAATTTAATTTCAGTGGGAAAATTATTATCAAAACTACTATTTTCACAAGCCACAGAGCTGTACTTTAACATTCTGTACTATGACTTTATTTCAAACGCTTTCTCATTGCTAAAGCTATATTACTTAAACTGCAAGGTGATTAATCCCTTCCCATTCAAGTTCACAGGTTGAATTGAATTGCCCTGAGAAAAGCAGATTTTGTTTTTGAAAATGTGTTTTCCTCAGGGAGTCTACTATCATCTCATTTTCTTCCTGGTAAGTTGCCCATTTTATTGTAAGGTTCTTCAGAGGAGTGTACGAGTTTCTTTTCCAGTTTATCCTTTGCCCTTGAGGAAGCAATCACTGTCATTCCTCAGAAACACTCAGAACACAGTGGTAAAAAGTAATAATACCAAACAGCAGAGTAATCTCCTATGGGGAAAAGTACATTTTCTATTGGTAATTATTGCCAACAGCAGTCTTGGAAATATCTGCTAACTTATTGTTTAAAACATAAGACAGAAGGAACTGTTTAGTACCATGGATGACCAAAGTAGGAACATGTGGCTAGGCACACGCACATAGGCACTAGTAAAAATGTTGATGTTTAGGGGTTTATAAGATGTAACATTGACTCTGATTTTGAAATAAGAATGAAAACACATTAATTAAGATACAATCATTGTCATTGCAAATAGGCAGTAATAGCTGCATTTGTTATGATGGACTTCTCCAATCTAGTTGGTTTCAGCAAGATCAGAACAATATGTGAAAATCAGTCATCTGCACTTCAAAATGCATACTAGGGGCTGAAGGCAAAAATAAGAAAAAGTTGTTCAGTAGCTATTTCTAGGTGCATTATTAACAACAAATGCTTTGTTGAGAAGAGTGAATAAGACTACATTGTGTTGAAGCACGCAAAAGTGAAGTGGGGTATATGATGGCAACTGAAATGTCCATGGACTTAATCCTGCCATTAGTTACTCGGGAGTAATTCCCATTATCTTCAAATGACCTTAGAGTTAGACTTTCGCTGGAGAAATTCATCTCTGGTTTACACTTTCACATACTCTGGTAGTTGGTCATGATGAGGGGAGTTCTGGTGGGTCCAGGGTTTTGGTAGCACAAAGCATCTGCTCTCTTCTTTGCCTGGAGTGGGTGGAAGGGTCTGTCATGATGGAGGTGGTGCTCAGCCCCAGGGGGACTTGCTGCGATGGGTGATTTAGCATCTCCGCATTGCTTCTTCCTGCCGGAGCTCTAATGTAAATTAATGTGCTATTCTGACCAAGTGTTGCCAGCTTAAGTGCTTTTCTGGATTAGGGCCTAAGGCTGACCCTTGCTTGAGGAGCCCTGATGGAAAGCAATGCCATCCTTTGACGGGGGTGAATTTCCTCGCAGACTGCATTTAATTGGCAAAAAAGGTGAACTTTACACTTCTCTCCATCCATTACCACAGAAACCATTCCTAGGCTCTCTACAGTTACAATCCCCCTTTTTTTTATCTCATTTCCTTAAACATAAAACCACTGTTTTTAATGTTGAGTTCAAATACACCTGACCATTGCACTAAGCAATCATCTCCTGTATCACTGGGTTTGGTCAAGATAGCCAGCATATCCTCTGCAGATGCATATATAGGGCTTTTCTCCATATCAATGCGACTGGGCTAAAGAGTTAGTTGGAAAGCAAATGAGCACTGGTGGAAATTTTCATGAAAGAGTAGCAGCAAAGCAAAGGTTGAAATACCATTTTAGCTGAGTGCAAGTATTACGCCCCACACTAGTGCTCCTCTAGCCATATGGAATAATAGGGGTTGCATTAGTTAGCGCCTTTGCACATATTACTCTCCAAAAGCTTCACTCCAAGGCACAAATGCCTGCAGTCAACCCATGGGTATTGCTATAGCATTTCCTTAAGTGCTTTGCTGGAAGTGCTTGGAAAAAAATATTTGCAGAGGGTGTATTTTCATTTGACAATGGAGTTAGATGAATCAAGTTAAGGTCTCCATCACCGACCATAAGGCATGGCAGAGCCACAAGCCCTACTTGGGATACTTCCTATTGGAGTGGAGACAGACACCCTCGGACAGAAGGTGTGATGCTAATCTGAATTCACTGGCATTTGGACCAGGCCCAGGGTAAATAAAACCCCACTGTGCAGATGACTACATCTGACACTGGCTCCCGCTGTGCAACTATAGTGGCAAGTATTTAACTGGCATGTACCTGTTTTCCACATCCTTTCTGCTTTGCTGATGTTATTCCTTCCTTTTTCATGCTATTTGCAGTGTATCATTAGACTCATGGCAAGTCTGTGGGAGTAAATCACATCCCTGGAGATGAAACCCCAGCGGAGGTGAATAAAAATCCCTCCTCTTGCTTCCAAACAAATCCCAAATGTGCCTCACATTTCATGGAAATGATTAGCAATTCCACTATCAAAACATTCACGCCTTATGAGTAATATTTATGATGGGAGTCTTTTATGTTGGGTTTTTCCCCGAGAAAGAAAAAGAGTAAGTAAGAGAAATAAACTCATTGAGAAATTTCCACATTATTAATATTATTTTCACAAGGTTTTCACAGGAAAGTAAAAGCTTTGGTAAGTAATAAAAGCCCTTGTTAAACTTTCTTCTTTCTTTCTCTTGGAAATGGGGTAAATTATGAAGCAAATTGACTTTGAAAAGTAAACAGGAACATAAATATATAAATGTCATTGCCTTCCTCCAGGAATTTAGTATGATCATCCTACTCTTAAATAAGGAAAAGTAATTCATTCAGAAAAAAAAGAATAAAGCAGATGTAAGTTTTTTTTTCCATCAGTTAAAGTGCTGCCTTGGTAAGGTGAGTTGTCCGACAACATTAAACAAACATTTTAGTCAGGCATCACACAGGAAAATAAACAGTAGCCAGGGAAACATGAAAATATTAAAGGCTGTTATTCTTTGGCCCCTTTTTCTGCAAGGCAGGTGATAAAATATTACTGTGTTTCCACAGGTAAGGAAACACTCTCTTAAACACTTTGCAGAAATACATATTGCCATCATCATTTAAAATGTTAGAAGTGGTAAAGCTGTGCAGCAGGCAAGGATTTCAGCAAGGCTTCAGCAAGGCTTTCAACAACATCTCCGACAACATCTGCATGGGGAAGCTCAAGAAGTGGAAGTGTGGGTTAGATGAGTGGACAGTGAGGTGGATTGAGAGCTACCGGCTAAATGTCAGAGCGCAGAGGGTGGTGATAAATGGGGCCAAGTCTAGTTGGGAGACCTGTGGCCAGTGGTGCACCGCAGGGGGCAGTACTGGGCCTGGTGCTCTTCAACTTGTTCATCAATGACTTGGACAAGGGCACACAGTGCACTCAGCAAGTTTGCAGATGACACCAAACTGGGAGGAGCTGCCGACACTCCTGAGGGCTGTGCTGCCATTCAGAGAGACCTGGACAGGATGGAGAGTTGGGAAGAGAGGAACTGCATGAGGTTCAACAAGGACAAGTGCAGGGTCCTGCACCTGGGAAGGAATAACCCCAGGCACCAGTACAGATTAGGGGTTGACCTGATGGAAAGTAGCTCCATGGAGAGAGATTCGGGTGTCCTGGTTGACAACAGGTTAACCATGAGGCAGCAATGTGCCCTCGTGGCCAAGAAGGCCAATGGGATCCTGGCTGCATCAGGAGGAGCGTTGCCAGCAGGTCGAGGGAGGGGATCCTGCCCCTCTGCTCAGCTCTGGTGAGGCCGCACCTGGAGTATTGGGTGCAGTTCTGGGCTCCACAGTGCAAGAGGGATGTGGAGCTTCTAGAAAGGGTTCTGCGCAGAGCAACCAAGATGATTAAGGGACTGAAGCATCTGTCTTAAGAGGAAAGACTAAAGTGAGCTGGGAATGTTTAGCCTAGAGAAGAGAAGACTGAGAGGGGACCTGAGAGGAGAATGTAAAGAGGATGGGGCCAGACTCTTCTCAGTGGTGGCCAGTGACAGAACAAGGGTTCTTTCCTGTGAGGAAAGAACATCTTTCCTGTGAGGGTGACAGAGCCCTGGCACAGGCTGCCCAGAGAGGTTGTGGAGTCTCCTTCGCTGGAGATCTTCCAAACCCGCCTGGATGCCACCCTGTGCCACATGCTCTGGGTGTCCCTGCTGAAGCAGGGGGGTTGGACTAGATGATCTCTAGAGGTCCCTTCCAACCTCAACCATTCTGGGATTCTGTGATTCTGTGACTCAGCGCAGCTGGTCTCAGCAGCAGGCTACCCGGCATTGGTGGCAATATCTGACCGTAGCAAGTCTGCAGACAGGCAAAAATCCTCTTGCAAAAGACAGCTTTAGAGTTTTCGTGATTTCAGGAAATATTTTTTTTTTCTTTTGAAATTGGTTAGATGCTAGTGAGGAGTAGCAGAAGCTGGTGACAGGGGGGGAGATTTGATACTGGACCATTTTGTCCTCTTTATGTCCTCTTTAGTCTTGAGTAGTGCAACAAGTCAATCCATCTACCAATACGTTCTTGAGCATCAAAGAATGCACACAGGAAAAAGAGAGGAGATCAGCTGTGCTTTATCCTCTTTGCCTACCTGTGATAAACTTCACAATACTGTCTAGATTTAACACTGTTAAGCTTCTGTAAATGACTAACCATGCCATTGATTTCTTTTCTCCCTGTCATTTTGTCTAACTAAACATCATCTCTGAAATCCTATATCATTAGTTATAAAGCTAGAAAAATACCTTTGGAATAATTTCTGCATAAAAGCCTGAAGTATTTTTAAATAGTATGCTTATTATCAGAAGAAATAAAGCAAATCAACTTTAATTTCCAGAGCTTTGATTTGAGTGAGCTTGGAAAATCAGACTGAAAACTCACTAGTCTAGGTTCAAAAGACTGCACAGCTGTCCAGGAGGGTAGTTTTTATTCCCATGCGCTCTATGAAAAATATAGGTATCGGTTTGCAAAGCACAACTTGAAATCCTCTGTGGTATCAGTTTATGTCTCTACTTAAAAATGCTTTACCTGTACTTCAGCCTGTCTAACCAACATGGTTTGTGGAAAGTGCTCCTGCCTAAAATACATATTATACAAGGCTAAAGTATTCATTGAGCAATTTAAATAGACAACTTCTTGCTCTGGGATGTTCTACACACAGTTCTGCCATGTTCTATGCCAGTAGTTTTTGTACCTTCTCCTCACTGCTAGGCTTAAACAGTAAGTGTTTTTTTAAACTGAGCTTATATAGTGCTTGAACCAATAGGATCTGGGGCAGGACCGACAGACTTATGCAATGCAAGAAAATAAAGTAATGTAACATTGCAGAAACTAATACTAAACAAAAGCACAATTCCCTGGTCACTTTGAAAATATAGCGTCATAATATAATGCGCGGTGTCTCTTTAACCTGATATGTATTAATGGAGGACTTCAATGCAACTAATATGGAAAGAGCTTTATCTTCTGTGCTGAAATTAGAGATGCTCTTCATGGCTTACTTTTTGGAGACAGATTTTAATTTTAGTGAAAGAAAGGAACACCATTTTAATTAAACAAAAGTAAACTAAATTTCAGCTATGTGGTTATACAGCTTCCTAAAGTATTCTTCAGGAGGGCATACTTACTTCACCATTTCAGATAGATTTATGAATTATTTAATATTAAAAACAAAAATTAAATTCTGAAACATATCAGTCAAATATGAGGGGCAACTCTTGGATGCCAGGGAAGCAACACTATGCACTGTCCTAATCTGCGCGTTTTAGATAGATAGATAGATAGGTTATGTCTATAGCATGTTAGTCCCAAAAAGGAATTCCTCCCAATTTCCCATTTTCCTCATCAGGAAACAGAAGGGGAGATGTGCAATGAATTTTCAAATAAATAGGAAACAAGAGACAGGCAAACCTATAGAAACCAGCCGTTGTAAATTGTAATTCACTCCAAGCATAGGGTATTCTGGCTATTCTAGCAGCAAGTGTCAAGACTGCATGGGCAATTCAGGTTCAAATTGCTTTCTGATGTCTGCAGCACAGTGGGCTGCCAGCAGATAAACACATTGGGATTTAACTCCACTAATTTTAGATATCTAGTAAAGATAGTCTCCCTTTGTGGTCAGGAGAGAGACCGAGTCATCTGCAGAGTGTGATTCATCTGACCTGCTTTAGATGCCAACAATTTGGATAGTATGATGTCTGCATGTGGTCAGATGAAGACCACCCATCATGTCATATTTAATATCTCTTTGTTCAAGAAGAGAGAACTGGAACAGAAAGACATCTCAGGACATGACAACTCCCAAGGTTGGGAAAATTCAAACATAGATGAAATTTTTCACTTGTCTCCCTGGAGATACATTTTTAAAATAACTTAGTTAACTCAAAACTTTATGGTTCACCTTCATAGTGGGCAGCAGACATTGGAAGAATAAGTTTCAGCAACGGTTAATACAATAATTTCCCATATAAAATGCTATTTTATACTTCTGATTTTTTTTCTATGACAGAGCTATTTCCCTGTGTCACTCCAGGCATTAAGCCTGACATCACATACAGCCAATGGAGAGAGGTAGCTACAGCTGGAAAACAATCCTCAATACCTCCTTTGGGAATTTATCTTGTCCTATGCAGCCTAGGGACTGCATATAACTACTAATTTAGGCACTAGAGTAGAATGCCTAAAATAGTCTTAATACCATTTTTTGTGTGCAAAATGAGTGAAATCTAAACATGGAACCCAAATGCCTCCACAATAAGAACAAGATAAAACATGAATCCAAGTTCTGAAGTTCAGGCTTATGTCCTTGTTTTCTTATAACATCTCTTGCACTTTTAAAATATAAAGGAAATCTACTGTCTCTAGTTTTCATCTGTAAGATGTTTTAAACCCATCTGAAACCCTCTTTCTCTGGTTTTTGACTTCTCCCCTTCCCAACCGGTCTACATTCTGCAGTGCAGACCTCCCCCGGCCCCCCAAGACCTCAGCAGTCCGCTGCTCTGTGAAGAGGTTAAACAAACAGGGAGATTCCTCAAGGGAAGTCACAGGTTCAAGACCACAAAGGATGGCCGCAGTTGGGCCAGTTGGAGGTTTTTCTTGCTATTGTGCTTATCTGTATCTTCACTGTCATCCAGACGTTAACCCCTGACCTATGAGCCTGCCTCTCGAAAAAGCCTTGCGGTGTTTAACTATTATGTCATGTCTGTGCTTTTGTGGAAATTTTACAGAAACAAATGGAGGAAGTTTGCCAGTCAAACTGGTGGACAATAAATCCTGTCCCATGTAGATGGAATGGTTTACTGTCACTGCAAGGTTGCTCCTGGCATCGGTCATTGAAGAAATGTTTACAGATTTCAACATGCTGGAGCGCCGAAGTATTCACCTATTGAAGAAATATACACAATTTTTACAATAACCATTATTGTATCTTTTTCTCGATGGCCTGAATAAACAGAATTACTGTGGTTTAGACAATCTCAAGGTCACGAATATCTCATCTGGCTACCTATTCACCCAATAGGTTCATGAGTATGAGTATCCAAATACCAGTTTGCTATCTGTAATGCTTTTGCTATAAGTCAAACCAGCTAAAATCCTCTTCAGATCACCTCTTAAAAAAAAATCTTTCTGCGATCCCTGATCCTCTGTACGCTCTGTTTTCTTTAGTCCTTGCTGCTCCTCTTCAGACTTCTGCATTACTTCCCCTCAGGGGCAGGATTTCATATTGTGACCTTTTAGGACAATGTCACCACAACAGCTTCTGCTGCTTGACTAGGGCTCCCACCCCAGTTATAATGTTAGGAAATGTTAGCAGTTATAATGTTAGGAAATGGAGGAATTACTTTGGATAATTAGCAGGAACAAACAAAATTTGGAGTGGGATAGAGAAGCAGTATAACTCTTTCAGCACAGCACACTAACCCCTCTGACCGACTCTCCTCATTAAGGGCCTGATTCTGCTCCCACTGAGTGCAGCTTTTTGATTTCAATGAGAGTAGCACTAGGTCTTACAGACCCATTATAATTAAGTTTTCAAATCTCATTTCCTTTCAATGGAGAAAAAACATATTGTTGTGACTAAGCTTTGGATGTGGTAACAAATCCCTGGCAGGTTGGTCTGTTTTAACGGACGTGTTAGTTTTAAGGAAACTTTTACCATCCTTTCTGCCCTTAATCACAGCTTTTATTACAATTACAGCAATGCAACAGATGTACATGCCAAAGGCAATACGTGTATTTTTAATGAGTTGACATGCAACCTTCCTGGAGAGGAGGAACAACCTCATTTGCTCAACATTTCTGATCCATAGCTAGCAGTTTATTATAGGACAAGAACTCCACCAGAATGACATTTACCACAACTGCTGAGGCTCCTCTAACTCATAGATGAGCAGTTCCATAAAACAGCCTCTGTTGCTGTGCTAGATTTAGAAACTTTTGCTGAATGGTTGCATTTTCTATTGTCTACAAAGAATAGAAGAGAAGGTTAACAGGCAATATCCGGAAAGCTGTAAGATTATTAATCCATGCATGTGGTCCTGAGTCATTGAGGCTGTAAAATATCACCAGTTTCCAAACATGAAACTGAAGAAGAATTCTGCTCAAGACAGATGATATTACAAGCCCAAAGGAACCAGTAAGCCCTACTGATGAAAGTTTTACAAGATAGACTCAGAGAGATTTTCATTCTTGTATAATGAATTCAGTCAATAAATTCAATGTAGACAGAGATCACATCATGCAAGATGCTACAGCCTGGTTTCTTGCTTCAGTTAACATCTTGGCCACAGAACAGACACTGGCGCACACAGAAAATTACAACAGGCTGACACATAGGCCAGAAAGATGTATCTACACCAGGGGACTACAAGAACAGGTTGAAGACGCGGGCACACGCAATCCATGTGCTGAAGTATTCCTGGCACTGTTGTGAACCAGGCCAAATACCATTTCCAGTACAGGCCAGGATGTGGTTAACCTGTTTTGAGAAGTAAGAACTTATCTATGTGGGGGTTATCTATCTTGGGTTGTACAGATGTGACCTTAGAGATCTTCACATAGCCTTCTTGAAGATGAAATTGTTCAAGTATGGATGTTTTCTCCCCAGTAAGAAGAAAGTAGAACATAAGTGTCCAAAAACTACAATAAATCAATAGGAACTCAAGCAGCAGACAACATGATTTGTAGTAGATGTTTAAATTATCAACCAGGAACATGATTTTGTCTGCATATACAACACTGCAATGAAAAAACTAGTATTATGGTGAGTGTGTACAATATACAAAGCACTGCTGAGGTCTGACAGTAAAAACACTCACTGCCTATCCTGCCTACAGCCTCTGCAGTCCTACAAATGAGTCTGCTAACATATTCACAGGTTGCAACATATTCACAGATACCTCCTGAGTTTGAAGGAACTTGTTGCAATCACAGAACTACTGTCGCACATCATGATGGGCTGGTAGAATTAACCGAGAGAAGACAGAACACAACTGGAAATCCAGGAATGTATTTTTACTACTTTTAGTGCAATTGAGACTTCCTTCTTGTTGTTATTACTGTGTTAGCACACCGATTTTGTATTCCACTCTGTTTTTGATTGCTAACTTAGTCAAATCCCAGAGGCACAATGCCTCTTCTGGTTTTCCTTTTAAATCTAGCATAATTTATCTGAAATCATTCCCTCTTAAAGCTGGTTCTGTTGCTAGCACATGCAAATAAGCATACAGTATGCCCTAGCACTGGAAGAACTTCAATCTGCTGCTTTTCTTCATATGCCTAAAGAGCTACCGAAGATTCTTCCGTGCATAAAGGAACAGAGGAATTTGCCTCTGTACGCAGCTGGCCCTTTTCTAAATGTATCAATATTCAAATCCAATTCCAGTCTTATGACATCTACGTGGCTAGCTGAATCATAGAAATAAAGAAAACTAGAAAAGATGTGAAGAATGCTCTGTGGAACTAATAACTGATGTATTTCCATTATCCAAAATGACTGAAATGCACAAAGTAAACAAACCTAAGTGATACAGATTAGAGTGTAAAGCACTGTTTTAATCATGTGAGTCACCATTAGCAGTACAGGTCAGAGTTTTGTTAACAAATATATATTCATGGAAAAAATGTTTTGGCTGTTATTTTTCCACTAAGATTTTTTTAAGAGTGACTGATTTTAACTTTTCTTGCGTCTATTGTCTTAATTTCAGAAAACACTAGATCTGTTCTCCTTAGGAACGCATCCATGCTTTAGTATGAAGATTTCATCTCCAAAAGCACACCCACATTTAGCAAATGAAAAATACTAAAGAAGCTGCTCTAATAACAATAATAATAAAGAGCTCTCACCAATGCAGTCCACGCTGAAGAGATTTACTGAGGTCGTGATGGAGGACTCGTCACAGGTCTTCATTCCTCGCAGGGCAAACCGCACCAGGGACGCTTTGACTCCCTCTGGCAGGAAGGACAGCAGGTAGACGGGCATGTAGAGAATGTAGCGCAGTTTGCAGAGCAAGGGCGTCATGAGCTTCCCCTGGGGTGACTGGGCCATGCGCTCGATGGTTGGGAAGAGCAGCACTGAGCGAAGAACCTGCGAAGTCACGAGAACGGTTATTTATTTTTTAGAAGAGGGAGGTAGTGAGAATCTGGTGACAAAACGTTGAGCTCTAAACGTTGAGTCAAAACGCTGAGTCCGGCACCAGCTTGGGAACGGGATGCCCCGCACGGCACGCGGCTCGCCGTGACGCGGAGCGGGGGATCCCACCAGAGGGCAGTGTGCAGAAATGTCACCGCATTTCTCGGATCCTGCAAGGACCGATAAAACTAAGCAAGAGACACAGACTCCGGATTTTACATTTGCGGATCATGAGGTGCAAATTGCTATGATTTGTTGACAACTCAGCATAAAGGAAAAAGAAACATAGTTGCTGCTTACTGCACATGTTATTCAGCATATTGTCTAAATCAACTTAATAAATTCTTTTTAAAAAAATATAAATAATTGTCTGTCTTTGTTACCAAGTTAGTCAGCAAGCAAATGACCTGCATCCAAGCATAGTTCCACTGGGTATGCAGGTGAAAACTAGGTATGCCAGGACCAGATACTTATGAGCTTCAGGCATTATAATGTAGCACACAGAAGAATTTCTGGAAACATCAGTAACTTGCCATACTGTATTTTCTAAAATATTTTAAACGTAGACTTTGAAAGTGCTATTTATATCAAAGACAGAACTATTTTAAGAAATCCCTCCGCTTTCCAGCTGATACTACTTTGATTTTAGACAAAGAGAAATTCATTCACAGAGTAATCAGTCCTGGGCCTCTTTTTATTAAAGGCAACCACCAGCTGAAGTATAGGAATGCAAGACTTCTACTAAATTATATGGTAGTTTCGTGATACTTCAGCTAGGAGCTGAACTCAAACTCTTGTGATCTAAAGCAGATTTGACCTGCGTTCCCAGGCACACATTAATCCTTTGACATTACAGTTTATAGATACAGGATTAGTTGCTTGGAGAGTTGCACTAACCACTGGGGGAAGTTGCTAAACCTTGAAGGCAAAAGAAGCACAAACCAAAAAAGCTGTTTTAATGTCCCTTGCATTCCTGCATTTTTTTAAACATCATGGCACACAAGTTTAAAAGATGGTGGTAAAATGGAGGATAATTTTGTTTAATTTCTTCATTTAATCTCTTGCAGACAATAAAAGAGAGATGTAAAACACATTTTTCAAACATTCAGCAACTATTTTTTAGTTTACTGCTGGATTGCAGAGCCAGGATTTTGAAATGTGTGTTTGCCTGCAGAATTGCTTAAAGATGTAGTTTCACTTCTTTGCAATACCACTGTGGATACAGCAGATTTTAAGTATTTTAGTAGAATGATACACATGTTCATTAAAGTAGCATGCGTATTTATGCTTTGAAACAAGTGAATTGGAAATACACAGGTATAACAGAGGAAATCAATGAAATTTAAATAGCTACCATCAGTCAATAATTTGGGGCTTGTTGCATGCCAAGGCCTCATCTAAACGCAATTTAAACTAGCTGAAATCACCTAAATGATCCAGAAATGTATTTGGGCCACAACTTATAGAAATATTTTAAAATCAGTGAGTTTGAAGACAGATAGCATTACATATTATAAAGCGCTAGATCTTGTTACGATTATGTATGCCACTGTATATATTATTAAGTAATAAATGCTAATTACCCCTCTGGGTATGGAAATCCTTCCAATACTTCCTGATAGAAATTTCTTGTGATAACAATCAATCAAAACCCAAAGACGTCATATCCAGATTCACCTGAATTACTTCTAAGTCAAAATCTGGTGATTTTTATTAGTTAAGCACACAGGAGGGCAGAGAGACGGCAGGACAGAAACACTAGTTGCAGAGATTTTAAGAAGATTTGTGGACTTCTGAATGTTAGTCAGTGAATCTACTTTGGGCAAACCTGGCCTGTGCTAATGCTAGCCTGAGTGTTTCAGGTCATAACACTTATTCTTTCTGTGCTAAATTTCAATGCTATAAAAACAGCACGAACATGCTGACGTTATAATGAACTGTCATGACAATCGGCAGTACTTGTAAAACAGCCATTTCTTTAAGAAATTTCAGTTATTTAATTAACATGCTTAGATTTCAACACCCAAGACGATACATACATTTGCAATTAAAATTCAATGTATAAGGTGTATGTTCTCTCTTACTTTGTCACAAGGGCAGCATCTTGCATTTTCCATCATAAACCTTTAGCTCTTTAAATTACACAGGGTTCAATAAGTCAATGGTTCAGTGACAGTAATAGGATGCAGCCTTTCACATTTTAATGTTTTAGGACCCTCATAACAACAAAAAGCTAATATCTGCAAGCTCCTCACACAACACAGTTTTAGTCTCAGGGCAACTCAAGTGGTTACATAACACCAAAAAGTTTAGTAGGAGGCTGGACCTCCTTAGCATGTGCCCAAAGAAGAAATCTGCCTACATTCTAGATACATTCTACAATTTATGCCTTCAATAAACGCACTATCAGGGAAGTATGGGAACCTTTAGAGTTTCAGTTGTCACTGCTCATGTAGTTTGGTGTCTAGAGCTATCAATTCATCAACTTCAGGTATTTATGATACAGTAAATTTTACAAGGCAGAGAAAAGAAAAACTACTTAGTTAAGAGAAAGAATAGGTCCTGAAAGTAAACAATATGAAATGTCCATTCCCTGGAAGCACAGCACTGAGCAAGGAGCTTTGTTTAGGCAATGCAGATGTTAAGACTCACTTCATATGATTGCTGCTTCATATAAAAACTAAAGAATAAACAAATGCCTCCTGCAAACTACATATATAAAGAATGCATACATTGCTTGGCTTTCCATCTAGCTTTCTATCCAGCTTAACCAAATAAAAAGGCAATGTTAGTATGAAATATAACAGCTATCACAGAGGATACCTACTTTCCTCTACTTCTCTCCACTAACCATCTGAAAATCCACCATACATTTGTAAATCAAAAAAAAAAAAAATCCCATGTGCAGATTTTTTCACACTGTAGAGTTGGGCACTTGCAGCATTGGCTAAGAGACCCCTATTTAGGTAACTGCCCTATTAGACTCAGAATATTTTCTTTTAGATTCATACATTTTCCCTCATGGAATCCAGAGCAGAAACTTGGGTAATGATCTTGAGAAGTTCAGGGCATTCCTGCCCAAAGGAGGGTCTACAGTGACAACTGAGTGCGTGTCAGTCTTGAAAGGAGAATTGCTATTTCAACATGTTTTTGGATTTGTAGAAGCAGCTGAAATATTTTGTTTTGATTAAAGAGAGACACAAAAACAAAAAGCCAATTTCATTCATAGCAAATTGTTTATCACTGCACAATTTATTAAGCACAACCACATTAGCAAAGGATTTTTGTTTATATAATTTATACATCAAACCCATAAAAGTATGAATCAAATCAAGACAAAAACCCACTCATATTGACTACTGCCTTCCATGGGAAGAATTTAAAATGTTTATCAGCTACAATTTGAAGTCTGTGTGGGTATTGCTACTTGTCTTAGTGAGTGAAAAGCTATGACACTGAGGATATAGAACCACATGTCCAAACTCAGCTGCCACTTACAAGAAGCCTTCAAAAGGGTGACATGATCTTCAGAGGTGTTAGCGCTTATGATGCCAAGGAGAACTATAGAAGAACAAAACTTTTGAAATCAGGAATTTTGATTACAGATAGGAAATTCAGGCACCTCAGGTATAATTTCCTGAAATTACATCACCATTTCAAATGAGGGACAGCAGCTGTGGCACCTTGTGGCTTGCTCGGAGTACATAATCACAGTTTACTAAGAGAAACAAAAAGGTTGCTCTAGCAATAGAGTAAATGGCTGCCAAAGAGTCACCTCCACTCTGGAGTGGGAAGTATTTTGGAAAACATTCCCTCTTGTGGAATAATCTGTTCTTAATCATTGGAGGTGTACAAATGGTTAACAAAATAAACGCCACCAGAAAGCATGTAAGAGCTGGATTCCATACCAGCTACATAACCCACACGTCACAACAAGCTCCAGAGATCAAATCAGCTGGCAGAAGCAGGAAGCCATCTATTACTTTTTTATAGCCAATCCCTTACAGTGACCCATGTTAAGCCAAGAAGTATCCAAGTGCAATTCTAAAACTCCCATGGAGATCCACGCAGACACGCATCCTAGATCCGTATCAACACCACCAGGATGTGGGAAGATGATTTCAAAACTCAGGGTTGGAAAGAAAAAGAATGAGGAAGCTCTATTTTAAATAGACTGCTGATTCCTTCAAAAACCTCTGAAAAAAAAAAGCTGTTTTTCTGTCAAAAGTAACACTTATATTGATATATTTTAGTTCATCCCATATATTAGTTTATTATTTGTCTGCTGTGTTGGCAGAAGAAAAGCCATTATCTGTCAGGTGAAACCTAGTAAATTTTTCAAAGATAACATAATGATGCACTTAATGGTAATCTACAGTCTACCCTTGACACAGAGTGCCACATTAATCACAGTTTCTTTAACTCAGTACGCAGAAACCTGCAGGCAAAACAACTAGGGTCATGCAAGTATACCCTGGTTTATTAACACAGCTGTGCTGAGAAGTTTTCCAAGAAAACGCACATGACAAAACAGACAGCATTTGCTTGTGCTTTCCTCTCACCAAAGCAAGACTTCCTAGACTTGCCGTTTGTTTGCTTTGTCACTATGCTAAACATAATCCAAAATTTAGACTTTTTTTTTGTCTGCACACAGGAACTATCAATAATGAAGTATGTTTTAAAGTCTATGTTTTTCTCCTCAGCTGTACATTGCGAGAACTTATTTTGTTTTCTCTATCGCTAGTTGCCTATCACAACTCAATATGCAAAACCAAAAGACTTTGTAATAGGAAAATAAATAATGAATGAACCTTAAGTTACAAAAAATTCTTATACTGCTAGCGTGCAGGAATATCATGAGAAGAGTGCACTTTCTTGATTGTTTTTTTTTCCATATGGATCTTCTGTGACCCTGAATGAGTGTTTTGGCTTTGTGTTGAACATTGTACCTGCAACAGAGCAAACAGCTCAAACATGATTAATAGAGAATCTCTTCACTGCAAATTCTGAGGTGCTTTATAAAATCTAAGGCCCACAGAGAAGTCTTACTATGCTTATTTTATGGGTGAATGAACTAAAATTCAGAAAGTTAAAAGAGTTCACACAAATATTTGTAAATAAGATGACGTAAAACAACTATGTTGCAACTTGTTCAGCTTTAACCAAAACTTACTATGTGGAGATGACCAAACTTTTGTAGAAGATTTTGTATTTTTTTCAACATGAAGTGCCATGGTGCTTCAAAAGAGCCTCCTATTACCACACATAGCCCCTTCCAAGATGCTATCATGGGGCTGTGGCGCTTCTCCTGCAATGAACTTGACTTCATACTTTCAGTTTGAGTTTTCTGCACTTTCTACTGGTTAGTACCCAAATTTTCATTTTGACACCAGCTCCATTTCATTTTTTTTTCTATTCCTTTTCTTCCAGATCTCTGATTGTGTTACCTATACTCTGTGTGAATGACGAAGTGACAGAATGAATAATTTTGTTTGAATTTTCTAAGAAAACCCTTGAAATATAAGCAGCGTAGTATGCTCCCTGCAGAGCATAATTTGTTTCTCAACAAAAGTGTAGCTAGTGTAAGCAGCTCTCTGGGAATGTGCTGTCAAAACTGTAAAAGATGTACTTGATTTCTTCTCATGTACTCAAAGAATTCTCACTTACTTCCTAGAAAAAGCAAACTTTCTGAGTGCCATTACCAGCATCACAACGTTTTCCAGTTCCATTTTAGTTGAACACATTCAAGTTTTAATAATTTGAGAATAGATTACAGAATCCCAGAATCTCAGAATGACTGAGGTTGGAAGGGACCTCTAGAGATCATCTAGTCCAACCCTCCTGCTCCAGCAGGGACACCCAGAGCACGTGGCACAGGGTGGCATCCAGGCGGGTTTGGAAGATCTCCAGAGAAGGAGACTCCACAGCCTCTCTGGGCAGCCTGTGCCAGGGTCAACCTCACAGGAAAGTTCTTACTCGCATCAATATTCTTAATTAGAGGGCCTGGCAGTAGAGTTTTCACAGTCACACTCAGAATGAGTGAACAGACACATACACAGCTCTAAGGGCAAAGTGGCGAATGGACAGATCCTCAAAGGCAGAATTTCTTACACAGTATCTGAGCAATGCATGCAGGTTAGCACTATTAACATCAGTGCAACTTCATTACATTTCAGTTCAACTTCTACGTAGTCTCTTAGCTCCAGGCTACTTTTGCCATCGAAAAAGAGCTGCTAAATCTTCACTTCACTGTCAAATATGGAAAAAGTTGTGCAGTGCTTTTCTCATTTTTCTTAAGTATGCATTTACAGCAAAGGAGATTGACATTGGTCTGCTTAAAATTCAGAAACATACGGTATATTTGGTCAATGTTTGCAGACATAGTCTGCAAATTACAGATAGGGAATAGAAGAACAAAAGACAGAAGCAGTTCATAATGACTGTCACTATGTGTCTTTTGTAGACAAATTTCAGTTTCCCACAAATGTAGTTTTTCAGTAAACTTCAAACCATCTTTCTGGGATCCAGTCTGGTTATCTGCTTGAAGGCAAATTAAGGCAATTTTCCCAAGAGTAAATACACCAAAAAACTGGAGCAAAGCATCGTGAGGTTTTGTTAAGTTAAATTTGTTATTTCAAACATTCAGCCCATGGAACTACCTCAAACTTGCTACCATCCTTAAACATCCCCAGGAAAATAAAGTATGAATGAGTGAGGAAAAAAAATGGAAACTAATACATCTGAAAGGACACATGGGTAATGGTGAACAGTACATGATATACAAGTCTGCAATAAGATACAGTGGATAGAGTAAGTGAGAGAAAAGTTCTGCAAGTTAATATTACATATAGGAAGGAAACACATAGCAAATTCAAAAGGAATTTCTGTCTCCCTAGGAAACTATGAAGATTGTATCCTATTCTGTACATCTTAAAATGAAAGTTTCAAACAAAATCTAACCATAAATGAAGTATAAAGTTAATGAAGGGTTTACATGACTAAATTTGTGAAGAAATTTTTATATATATAAGAGGAATATGGATAGCTTGGCAAAAAAGGAGCAAAGAGGGAATAGGGTGGAGAACTATAACTACACAAATATTTAAAGAGTGTAAAGGGAAGGATGAGAAATAATATTTTGGGTGGGACAAGTGATATAAATATATGTGACAAAAAGAAATAAAAACATCAAGTTTTAAACCAGGCATCCAAATTTTGTGCTGACATTGACTTTTTCAATGCACAAAACGATCAGGTTCCTCATCAATAGGAAGGAGAAGAAGATGCCACCTTCATACTTTGATATGGATGTGATTTTGCAAAAACCAGAACAGTTTTGCCAATTTCTTTTTCTATAGTGGATTGTAGAAAAAGTTAACATAAAGATTGATAACATTATTTACACATTCACTTCTTGTGAACTCTGTTGTCCTGGAACAAGAGTGCACTACTTACATTGACTCGACAAATATGGGGAGAAGAATGAGAAGTAAATGTGTTGACTTAAAATGTTTTTTTTTCTTTCTTCCCTCCTTTTGTGTAAAAGATTACCACACAAACTACATTTTTAAAACATGCTTCTGTTGAACAGCAAGCTGTCAGAATCTTTTCAGCATGATAATGACCAAAACTGACACATTAAATGTCATGTTGTTACACAGTGTTTATCATTAGCGCGCTTCCTGCCACTTTTTCTCTGTGGATTGCACTGTAAACACAGCCTATAAAAAACACCTAAGGATGCTATTATGTGAGAATACTGCAGGAAAAAAAAATGCTCTAATTCAAAGAATTCTGTTACCAGAGCAAGCTTTTGAAACAGTTCAGCACAAGACTAAGATCACTAAAGCCATTCCACAAAATCCACACTCATGCTTCCCCTCATCAAGCCACAAGGAAACCTCCAGCACTCCATGACACACTTGTGATAAACAGGAAGAAGATCCACTTTCTCCAAAGCAGCAAGGGATGAGAACGTGGTAGACCCCATGGCAGCACTGCCAACTACAGGGGCTTTCCTTTCCGATAGAAAATTTATTAAATTAAATATTCCAAAAAGCTTAGGATTTTTTTTTAAGCTACCAGAAAACACTATCAAAATCAAACAGAGAGGTACTGAATTCCTTCTCAGATTCAAAACTACTGATTTTATTGGGAGCGTGTAAGCAAGACACCCCAGCTGCCTATACCTATAAGGATTTCAGTATTAGGCAGAACACTCCCTACATTATCAGGTCCCATATCGACTCGAAGTCCATATTTACTGCTTCAAAAGAAGGTGATCAAGGCTGCAGAAGTTATACCTTATGTTAGGGAAAGAAATATTCCTTGGACAATAGGGAAGTCCACAAACAAGAGCCTGGGTATATAAAATGTAATAGGTATCCAATGTAAGATATATTATGTAAGACGTATTATGCACCAACAATTAAATTTCATATATAAAAACAGAAAAAAATGTAAAATATTATATATATGCATACATACAATTATATTATACATAGGTAAAAACTATATCAAGTCTTTTCAAATATACTTTTTGCAGTCATATTTTTTTGCAGTCCACTCCATGCACTCTCCAAATTCACTCAAAGCAATGTTCCTACTTATCTGGAGGATTATTCCAGACTTTTTTTCAGGTCTTGCAACTGGTTTCTAACTTCTGTCTAAATGCATTTATATCCAGCTGATCTTGCACAAGTATTGACTTTTAAGCCAAACCGTTCTTTTTTCTCTGGTATTTACTCTTTGTAACCTTTAAATAAAAGGACTCTGCATATCCATTCTCTGCTTCATAAGCTTCAGTGAACCAAAATATCCTAAGCTTTTCCCCTAATTTTCATTGCTCATTACTTGCCCAGGCTTTCTCTCTAGTTATTTCAGTCTAAATTCCTCTTTTTTTTTTTAAGAATGGTTGGCTAAGAATTACCTACTAATACAAAACTGTTTTTTTTTCTGTAATATGTGTACAACGGACTAGTTTGACACGGTTGTCGTCACAACCCTTGTTCCTTGGCCAGACTGTCACTTGAAGGTCAAACTAGAGCACAGTCAGCAAGACCTGGAGCAGGGGAGAAGTGGTAGCCAAGCTCCAATCAGCGTCTCCTCTAGAGATCTCCAAAGCGAAGCAGCTAGAAATTCATAACATATTTCAAGAAAACAACACTGCTCTCATATTGTGTTGCATCACATCCTAAGCTCAGGTTGGCTAGGTGACAAGGGCTGTTTCCTATTTGAGTGCTGTTTTCCGTTTATCTGATGTCAGGGATGTCTCTGCTTCTTGGCATCTGATATATTCTCCTTTGTTCATACTTAATATCAGGTTTTTACAGTTAAAATTATTTTTATCACAGTCTAATAGATTAGATCCCTATTCTGAATTTGAACAGAACAGACAAAATGAGGATCACCAAAGCAGGAGGCCACCCCTGTCTCGCTACGAGCACAGGCACAACCTGTGCAGTCCCCTTCTCGCTCTGTAGAACCTCACACCACGCAGACCTTCAGGGAGCTGGTTGGCTTTGAATTGTCTCCACCTCTTTGAATTACAGAAGTGAGACTTCCTAACTCTGGGGAAATTTGTCCTGAGAACTTATCATTACAACAGGCTGAATTAAAGGTAATATAAATTCAAACAAGCATATACCCAAAGTTTTTTAGCAAAGTCTATTTCAACATATACTTGTTGAAATACAAGCTGTATGGAATTTCTTTGGGAAACAGTATACCTGCACATTCCCTGTAAGGTTTCTCGGAGAAACTGTGTGCATACTAACCTTTCTGAAAAACACATAACACTTCATTTCGAATACTCCACCAGAATTAACTTCCTTCAGGAGACAGGCTAGGAAAAGACACAGGGAACTTTAATATATGTCTTGTAAAGTCATGCACAATCCTCACAACTTCACAGTCTTCCTAAATTAACTGTTGTACAATATAGGGGCATTTTTATTTTTTTAAGCAAAGAAATAAGATTGAGCATTTATATGGATAACATCCTCAGAGATATTAGACCACATCAGTGTTCGTAAATGGTGTATTTGTTGACACATTTGATCCAAGAAACACATTAAAGAGATTTAGGGAGGAAAACTTCCTTTTTGAGAATGCTTTCCCCATGATTTTCCAAACCATTAGATTTCTTGAACCTTCCTTCTCAAGCTGTCAAGTGTAATGCAACGGATTACACAAAGCCATTTTTCCCTTTCTCCACCCTTCAGTCTGATTTGCTACGCCAAGTCTTTTCCTAACTTTGCATGATTTAATCCAAGAAATATTATTAGAAAAAATTTAAGGAGCATGGACAGCCTTTATATTGCATCCCTGGTATATTCTTTGCCTAAGGTACGTCACAATTTCTGGAAGAAGTTAGCCTAAAGCATTCCTTCATCTGCAACAACAACACTAGTTAAGAATAACCATCCTACTGCTTAGCAGTGAAATACAGATCAAAATGAATATACCCTAGAGTAGCAGCTGCCTACATAAGGCAGCTGACCTGTAATGTATTTTTGCACACTCTCCTGGAAGAGGTAGGCAGGAGTAATTTAAGCTATGAGTTTATGTCAAGCTTTATCTGATGCTATTGACTTCAACAATGGACAAACTGAACTTCCCAGCTGATGGAAAATGTCAGTTTCAGCTGACTATTCTAGTCAAGAGCAGAGATTCTCCTTATTTCAGGTATGTATCTAGTATAATTTACGTTCTACTCTATGTGCTAAAAAGAGAACAGTTAGAAAAAGCAATTAGTAGGATGCCTTCAAAAATTCAAAGTTAATGTACCTGTTCCATACCTATTTTAAATTTAGATTTTCTCCCTGTTCTTCAATGCATTACTCACACTAACTTTTGCTCCCTTACACTCAAATATCCAGCATTACATTGTAATTACTACACCACCTTCAACATCTGAATTTGACCCACTATGTTCAAATACATACAATGCACACCCTTTTCCAAAGAATAAAAAATGGAGTTTATTTTTGAACTATTTCCTTTCAGAATCTACCTGATATAAATAGCAGGCAATATTCTCATCTGTTTAAAATGCTCTACAGCAATCATAAGGTTTTCCACATTCTGGCACTCTCTTTATTTAACATACATTATTCAATTTTATTCAAAGTATGTCTTTTATGCCTCAAGCCTCAAGTTCTTCCTGGCAGTTCCACCTGGATGGAAACAGAATTTGAGGACCAGCATTTTTTTAAACACAAATATAGTGTTTCAAACCATAGTCTTCAGAGTCTTCACTGCAATGACGAGTACAGCACTACGTACAACGATTACATCTTAATGTGTGTGGGTCTGAGTCTCATTTGCACCCCAGTGTGACTAAATTTATGTCTGCTTTAAGGCTACTTTTCACTGACTTGGTATAAATCTGGGCCCTTTGTACTGGAATCCTGAGATTCAACTCATTGCACCAGTCATATGAAGAGTCCTTTTAAAACGTGAATCAGCACCAGGCTTACATGGTATTAAATTTGAACCTGTGCACTATTATTAAAAGTACACTTATCCCTATTTTGCAGAGTTTAATTAACAGAAGATCTAGAATGGAATGAAAATAAGTCAGGATGCATCTTTTGAATGGAAGAAAGAAAGAGGCCTGGAAATTGTGGCATTACCACAGTGGGTCTGGTCACAGTTGAAAAAAGCAGTCCTAAAGAATACAGCATATCTTATAGACTACTGAATGCTTCTGGTCCTGTGTGTTCCCACAATGCTCACCAATGTAATGAAGCTTAATTCTGCCCTACAAACAAATTCTAGTTAAACACATGATTATTTATCATGTGTTAAAACTTTACACTCAGTGTAGATTTCATCAAAGGCCTATTCTCAGCCCTAGAAACTAAGCTTCCCTCACATATTCTCAAGGGATAGATGGAGACCAAAACTCTTGTACACTTGTCACAGTAGTTCTAGAATACATTCTTGGTTTGAGAAGTAAATTGAGAACTTTCATGAATCCCTTTGAAATCAACAGGCTTTCAATTATATCATGGTTTCTTGGTTGCAGATCCCTTTCAAGCAGTTGTCAGTACCTTTTGTAACACCAGTCTTACAACATTAAAACCTGTCTAATGGCAACAGAAGATAGACAGATCATCCTTACAACACCTTATAATCCTTACAATGGGTCATGCAGGAAGAAATAATCTATTTTCCAAAACAAAAGAACCCCTCAATTTTTTCCACATGAAGTCCAGAATTCTGCTATATATAGAAAGACTGGAACTCAGAATTGTACTCTGCACTACATAATTCTTCACCAGTCAGCTCTACATACTGAACTATTTGTGAATTATTAAAAATATTAAACACACAGACTGTTCATTACATTTACAAGTCTCACAGGATTGAAATGCAAATTATTCTGTACTACAAATATTTGGGTAACTGAAGACTTGCCCAAAATGTTTTTTCTTCATAAAAAGGAAAAGCTTTTTTTATGAGCTAAGGTAATAATGAGAAAACTGTTCTCCCAAAAATCTGTATCTTATTGTTGGACTGAAAATAGTTTAAGAGAGAGAATGTTCATTGACAGAGCAGTATTTTACATTCAGAATTAAGTCCCATCAAAGTGGGCAGTATCATTCCATCTACAAGGTAAGTGCCAAAGGAGACAGCCAAAATTTGCAACAGTGTGATAATACTGGCAGTGATGGATTTGTTGCTATTATGATTCAAGCATATAAACAGAAAAAGATTAGGAGGGGTGAGAGTGAAAAGAGAGGAAGAAGGGTCGGGAGAAGCTTATGTTGGAATGCAGTGTCACAGTTACACACCATAAAGCTTTCAGTTGCTCCCATTACATGTATGTCAGAAAGCAACTGCCATTTTCCAGGATAAATTCTTTCCACTTTCACTCTGGAAATACAGGGTGGGATTTTTTTCAGCAAGTGATCTCCCATGAGATCACTGCATTGCATCTGCAGGGACCCTGACGGCTCATGGAGTGGCAAATTCAATCCTTAAGAACCCTATCTTGGAGACTTACCAGCAATGATGAACCAATAATGTGCCCTTAATGTGTACATTGGAGAGATGGCTCAACATAATGAAAATGTGAAGAACTAGTTTATCTCTTGTCTTGAACGAACCACTTTTACAGACATCAGCATAGAGCAATACCTATTAAAAAAACTCAGTGTATTCAGTTTAAGAGCAGATAAACAATGTGAATGAGAAACCAGTCTCACACCTTTAATTTAATTCTGCTGATGAGAAAGGAAGGCCATCATTTTCCCAAAGCCCCTTAAGACTTTTCGACTTTTGGGTTTTAGTTCCACTTGGGGAACTCAGGAGACATACGGGGGTCAGGTCTCACTAAAGTATGGATTCACCCAAAGCTGTAAAACACTGCTTAATTAGCAAGGATAGGAGACACACAAGGAACAATGAACTGAGATTTTCTATTGGAAGAACTTGGAAGAAGTCCATTACTATTTTATCGTTTTTTAAAGGAATAATTTAATGATGCACCATGGCGAAGACGAGCAGAACAAATCATGACCCATGAAATCTAAGGAAAAACAGTACAGGGGAGCCAGGAACCATGCATAGGTAAGAAAAGTAGAAAGCAGAACCAAGTAGAAAGCAGAACCTTCTACTTTGTATTTTTGTCAAAAGAAAAAAAAGAGAGTATGTTTGAGGATCAAGACAGAACATACGCCTCAATGTATTGCCATTGTATTGTAGGGAAAAAGACAGAGGAAGCAGAAATTAATTCTTTAGTCAACTACTTTTTCCATCTACGATTGATTTTCCTAGAAAAATAGTAATTTTAAATAATATGTAATCATGGTTGTAAATATGTAAAATGTAAACTTCATTACTTCATGTTACAGATTACTCCTGACAAGTGGCATATCTGTAGGAATATGCTGAGAGAGCAAAAACATACTTAATTTTTCATACAAATAAAACTGGTTAGTAGATAGTGTTTTAATGCAACTAAGAACATGAATTTGAAGAATACCTTCCAACTGCCAATGCCAGATAAAAAGTCTAAATTCTGCAAGCTGCCATTAAAAAGGTTGCATTTCAAATTATATTTATTCAGATCTGGATTTGTATTTTTCATTTCAGTAAAATATACTTACAGTAGTCATATGGCTCTCTAAAAAATACCAGAGGAGGAAAAATTCATTCCAGCGCTTTCAAGAACACTTAGGCCTCGGTGAATTCTATTTATTACTAAGAATTTTTCTGCATTTTGGAAGCTGAAATGGAGTGGATTGTTCTTATAATTTTCCACTGACTAGAAGTATTGCAACTAAGTTATTAGAAGCACATTTTCATTAACATTAATTGAACTTTCTTTCAAGACTCCAAAGGTAACAAGTTCATTAAATACATTTGTAGTTTCTGGATTTTCACTTAAATGTATATTTAACACTGAATTCCACATAGAAGGGCAAACTCCAGTGATTTTTTTTCAAAATGTCATGGTTCAGTATACTTGCATCTAAACAAAAGAAATCCAGATTTGAAATATTTACAGACTGAAGCTACTGGAAAGGGAAATGGACTATATTGCATTTCAGTTAGAAGAACCCCACTTACTATTTAATTTTATTGATAAAAATGCCTAGGAATCTCAACGGAACATAATGAACTACAAGGACATTCCTAAAAAACACCAGCCACTTGGGTGTTTTCCTTTGCCTGTTCCATTATGTTCCGTTGAGTGTCACAGCTGCAATCCCAGGTGACTTCCCTTACAGAGTCTACCCTCAGCACCCCACTGATTCACAGCTCCTCCATAAACCCAGGCACCTCAGTCCCACATTGTACTTTTCCGCTTTAATCCTTTGAGAAACACTGGGCTAGGGGAACTAGGGGAAGAAAAACGAGCGCTGGACTAAGCCTCAGAGACTTTTACTTCAAGCATGTAGGTAGGTAAGTTCTCACTAGCGCAAGGAAGAATTGGGGCAGGACTCAGCCGCGTTGTCAGTGTCCAATGTCATTTTGTCATCCAGTGTCATCTTGCCTGGCCTCCTGGTGTTGCTCCAGAAGAGCACGTGTCTTCTGAAGGGTCTGTTGTCATATCTGACAGATTTGACTGTCTCAGAAAACACAGCAGGACTCAAACTGCACCAGACCTCTGGTTAGGCAGATGCATCATAACCTCAATCAAGAGGGGACAGAGGGTGACTCAACCCAGAAGTCTAAGTCTTGACTCAGTTCTCTAACTCAGATGTACAGATATTTGGCACACACTTAAATATCTGAAAAAAATGCACCTTGGCACTGTCAAAACTGCCCTAAGATAATCAGTTATAGAAGAGATAACTAAGAAACTAAAGAAAGAATATAGCTAGCATATCTAGCTCAGAAACCTTGTAACTGATTTCTATAAAGATTATTTTTGTTTATGATTCTTTTTACTCCTGCACTAAACTTTCCTAACAGGATGCAACTTTCTCAATAAACAAAGGCTTAGACAAAGGAATATATTCTTCTACTTTGCCTTAGCTTTTAAAGTAAGAATCCTAAGACTGTGAACAATGAAGAAGACTAACAGTAGAGCACAGTAGGAAATATTTTTAAAATATAATACTATCTCCACCCTATATAATTTCTTCTAACCAGATGATCCAAGCCCAGTCCTTCTCCACAGCTTCAATAGCTGTTCTCACATATAACGAAATACAAGAGCTGAAGCAGGACTCCCACTTCTTTGCTATGGGCTCAGCACTGCAGGAGGAACTGTAGTTCAGCCTAGAGCTTCTAGGTACAAACTCTGGTTATTAGAGATACTCACCACACTCCAAGTTTACCTGCACATTTGTAAAGTCTGAGTTAAAGGTCTCCACAAAATCTCCTCACATATTCCTTTCAAGAACACTTCTTTAATGTATTGACTTACTACGTTCCCCCTTTTTCTATTCAACTTTAAATTAACATGAAAACTGTTGATTTCTAGCTCTATTGTATTCTGTAGCAGCATATTAAATGCAGGAGATAAAAACAAACAAGGTCAAGGTATGTTCAATGTATCTTGATATTGAATTTTGATCAGCTGGTCCAACTCTTCAAAGGAGCTGGAAATGCTTTCAAGTATTTCCCCGCGTACACATCTGCAGCCAGTCTTTCAAAGGACTCCACCACCCAGCATAAAAAGTTCCTTGGGAAATCTGGCTTTCAAAAGGGTATTGAGCTCTTTTGAAAATATCAGCTATAAATCCTAATTGTTTCTGAAATTCACTTCTTGTTATGCTATGTGTTTATGATTCTCTCATTTTTTATAGAATCATTTAATTTAGCTGTTACAATATGAATCCAAATTTTTTGAGATGCAAAATAACAAAGTTTTATGAACAAATCTGTAAAAGTCCACAGTACTTAATAAATCCTGTTATTCTGTCATTTACCATTATAGCCATCTTTTTATTTTTAGTGCTTCATTTCCTCTTCATTCTCATGTTTTACTTTGGATTCTTGATGAATGATCACAGATTCTGGTTTCAGTTTATTTTTATTCCTTTTCTGTTTGTGCATTTGGCTACTTTAGTGTCTTTTAACTTCCTAGAAAAAATAATTTTTATAAGTTTATTTGAATGCTGACTGCATACACTTGAAAATATATCAAATGTTTCATTAGTAACGAAATAAACACAAATGCTTTTTAAAAATTCAAGAGCCTCTTCAAATCAAAATTAGAGTCCTTATGTTTTCCTACTTTGAACCACCACAGATAAAAAATTTAGTTCTATATTTAAGTAACCAGTAAACCACCATATTCAATTAAACAGTAAAACAGACTCACTAAGGAGGTGACAGAAGTTTTAAGTTTTAGTGAACACTATAAACTAAACGTGATTTTCCTTTTATCTTCAGGCCTCCTAATCACAGGCTTATGATCTAAAATAAACAAACCCTAAAGCAAAGATTGTATTCACTCTGAATCTGCTTTCTTAAAAATGTGATCAACATTAAACAGAAATGTATATTCATATGCTAAGTAATGGACATACTGTTGCTGGATTTGCCAAGCTAGTCTTTCAATTGCACCAGATATCAATTTTAATTTTCTTTGGAAGAAGATCAAAACAGCATATATGCTCTTTAACTAAATTAAAAGAGCATAATATATGACAGAATACATTAATAACGGGAACACAAATTCCATTCTCCAGAAGCAGGTAGATGGTGGTACTTAGTAGTTCATCCTGGAAACAACCACTTAGAGACGACAAGCCCACAAACAGTAACCAAGTGTTTGACTAATGAAAAATTCTTTTTTTTTCTTTTTGAAAGACTCCAATCTATAGTTTGCTAAACTGAAAAACTGAAATAATAAATCACTCTCACTCTCTGTCCCTCCTCCTCCTTTTTTTAAGTATTAAAGCATTTCTAACAAAGAAATCTTAACTACGCTGTTGAACATGATTTATTTGGTCAACACAGGATTCAGAAGCTGGCAGTATATGTAAGAGACTGCACAATGTATGAATAAAACCTATGTTCTCTGCCTAAAAGATGATAGCAGAAAAGCAGACACAATGCAAAGTTCATTATCTTCACAGAGTATGACTTAAAACTATTCTGAAATTCTTGACAGCTTTAATTATTTGCTGATAATTAAGACAATTTTCCCTTACAGAAACAGTATTCTCACTGAAAAGGAAATTGTATATACCTGTTCCCAATGAAAGCAAAAGATATAGATTTGTCTCCTTAACTTCAATTCAAAGACATTCAAAGATATGTCATTTTAACTGTCCTGGACTGTTTTTTTGTACTTGTGAGACAATTCACACTCTTTTGTCTTCCAAATTGCTTCTTTCTTTGTCTGTGAAGCAAAGAGTAATTTGAGTCAGACTCGCACACAGCACCTGACAATCTAGACAACATCTGCTCCTGCTCGCAAAGGTGGTGTCCAGTGAGGTTTATATGAAATCCTGTCTGCCTGTCGATTGCTCTATTTTCTTAGAGTTTACATTTTTGAGGTCTTTTTTTTTTGGCGGGGAGAGGTAGAAAAGAATATGAGCAAGACCATTAGGATTATGGAGTTTGTCAGCAAGCCAGTGAAAATAATGGTTGCTGCGGTCCCTCGGGTGAGTTGATGCTCTCAACACAGTTACACAGTTACTGACCTTCCACTGATAAAGCTCTGAAGTTTTGTTGAGCTTTTATCTCAGGATGGTGGGCTTTTAGGAGCGTCTCAGCCAAAAGCTAGTATCTCTCTAACAAATCTTTGTTTGCCACGGACTCACCCATTCTTGCTCTTTGTCTTGCACCCCAATCCCATCCCAAAGAGAGGTTTTATATTTATTTTAGATTTTCATATGAAGATTGTTTTCCCTTATTTCTTTTCTTCTTTTCTTTATTTTTTTCCTTTTTTCCCCAAATCACTCCAAAAGTCTTTGTAAAATCTCCCTGGATGCTTCAAAGACACATTATCTTATTTATTTTATTTGGTCAGGTTTAATAAATCATCTGTGTTATTTCTTGCTTTTTGCCAAACAACAGACCTGCAAATGCTAGGGCATATGCACCAAGCTCCTGTTGCTTCTCCTATTGGCTGTTCCACCAGATTTACTGGTATTGCCCGAGGCTTTGCTGAGAAAAGACACTTTGCAGAACTTTGTCATCTGCCACAAAGCAGATTATGCAGCCCCTGCAATGTGCATATTGCCAACTAAAGCAAACTTATGTCTAATTGCTGACTTAGACCACCTGCACCTCCTGTTATATACTCCCAAAGCTCTGCTTTTACTAAGAACTGATGAAAAGAACTGCCAAAAATATGTATTGTAGAAAGAGTCCAATTCAGTGAACAGGTTAAGACAGGTGTAAAGTTAAATTACCATATCTTAATGAAGACAGTGGAATAGACTCCTATGCAAAACTGTAGCCTATCTATGCAAAACTGTATTAGATTCCCTCTTGTTTTATTGCCTCAGGGGTAGAAGCGGGGTAAATATAGGTGAATATTAGCTGAACATCATGTTGCTGACTGTTTTTTCAAATATAAATTTCAGTTACCTGGAATGGATAGACTGGAGAAGAAAAAAAAAATCACTGTAGGTTTACATTATAGTCTAACAATTCACAGCTTTCTTCATAAGATACATATTTATTTGAAATGGATATCAATTCTGTTAAGATAGGCTAAGTATAACCCTGCATATTTTTCCTTCCATAATAATTTGGTCTATGTTGCCACGGGGCCTGTGTTACCACAGCAAGTCTTTTTGACATTTCCTTTTGTTTTGATTTTCTTTTTTTTGCTTTACCATTTAAATAAGCAACATAATTTTTTTATTAAAACACTGAATTTCTAATCTGCTTCTCCAGATCATGATCGCTCAATATAACCACCTATTCATATCCCACCCATCCATGCAATCCACTAAGGAACTGAGAACAAGCAGTTTCCAGTGTGGACAAACCAAAACAAGTTCTACTGTACCATTGGCTACACCAAACATGAATGGGCACACAGGTCTACAAAGCTTACTCCTCTATGTGAAACTACACACCACCTCTCTTCAGAAATCCCCTGGCTATTTTTCTGATTTTATGAAGTGTCAGTGTGCTCTTCGAAGCATTTAAGACACTGTTGTAAGAGAAAAAGGGCAAGGTGGGAAAAATGTACTTGTTCACTGAGCAACTTGAAAATAGTCTGCCAGGCAATCATCAAAAGTGCTCTTACCAAGACAGCAGCAACATCAAGTGAGCTTGCTGAAAGTACTGGGAGAAGTAATTGAAGTAAATTGTAATCAATATTTGCATTAGATGATACAATGCTAAATGAAAGCCTCAAAGAAGAATCAAAATCTTTATTTCTGTTTATCTATCTCAGATGCTTTTTTTGAATTTCATTTGCTCTCCATTTCCAAACTGCACTGTAACTTTTAAACACTTCCAAATGTGATAAATTAGTCTCCATTCAAAACATGTTTTCTGTAATGATGACACCTGTCATGATTAATGTGTATAGGTACTAATCTCAGCAAAACAGAGACTGTGCAAACGTCATGGCTTCCATGTAGTCTTTTCTCTCATCTGTTCAAGCTGCTGAAAACATTTCTTATCATCTCAAACGTCAGACACGCTTAAGGACAGTTCTAGCAGTGCTGTGCTGTTAATAAATTTCCCCCTTTTAATCTCATAGTCTCTGTGGATTTCCAGTAATTCTATACTAAAGAATTTTGTTTTCATGTAGGGGACCCTTGTTTAAAATTGAAGTGACTTCTCTCTTTCCTGTCATGAAAACGTGTTTCTCAAATTCACGATCAAGCTTTCAAAACAACCGAAAGCAAATTATTCATCTAAAAGGGTCACTGGAATGAATTTTGTATCAAAATAAATCACTTGGCAGAGGAATTCTGACATATTTGTCTCTCTTTTGGCCCAGTCCTATTTCCACTAAAGCTAGGAGAAGTTTTCCAAGTACTTCAACAGAAAGGACCTGGGTATTAACTAGACACAAAAGCTGAAACTCCATTTAAAGCATAAGGTAGAGGTAGCATTGATTCTTATACTTGTCCAAGTGAGAATTTAAACCACTGCAAAATCATTGACATTCTCTCTCCTCTCCCCTGTAAGTTAATATTCTAACCAACCCAAAACCATGTGAAAAGAGAGCCTATTTAACAGGTGGCATAGATTTGCTATGATAACAAATCATGTATTTGCCCGCATCAGCAAAATAGCCTCTCTTTGCCCAGCTCCGCTATTAGGAGCTAAATCTTAAAAAAAAAAAAAATCTACTCAAAGCTTTTGTCCTCTGTGAACTTTAACTGAAAAGAAGTATCTTTCCCAATAAACTGGAAAAAAACTTTAGTAATTTGCAGAATTGGTATTGACCAAGAGACTTCATAAATGAAAACCTGGATAAAGAATATCTAAACATAGAAATACTGCACAATATCTCCACGTCTGGATACTCTAGACCAGAGTGAATCTAGAATGTATTTAACACCACTACCTTCATATATTTTGAAAATAGGTCAAGCTATATCAGAATAAGGCACTGAGTTCAGAACTACAGGACTTGTAGATGACTTATGTGGTAATAGGTATTTTGCTTTACACTTCACTTTCCATTTAACTACAAACTAGTGAGATCCTCACACACCCTGATGACAATGGACAACATTTTTTAAACATAGTCTAAATTTTTCCTTTCTTTTCTTCTGTATCCAAACAATCGTTTATTGCATTTTACATAGCATACAAATATATATCACAATGCAAACTATTTTGTTTTACTGTCATTTTTACTCTTTAAATAAACCATAGCTGACTTGATATATATAGGTGATTTCTAACACATTCTGAAAAAAAAATGTCCTGGCTGAGCAAAGGCAAAGAGCAGATAGCTTCCGAAATTTATATCCCAACCAAGTGTCACGTGCAGAGATGTCTCCTTCCACTGCGATGGGCTGCAAAGGTTGCAGGTAATCATGAGGAAGGAGGCTCTTAGACAAGGGGCTAACAGGATTGGGACATCTATCATTCTGTTGTGTGTCTGTAGGCCATTAATGCTTCTAGGCAAGCTGTCCACGACAGATGGAACCCGGTCCTTTGGTTCAGGCATGAAACCAGAAAATGAGGACTACGTATGTCAAAGCAAAGGTATGATTTAGGGGAACAAAGAGGGCGGTGAAACAGCATATTATTAACAATGCAACAATAAAAACTTTGGAATGACAGGACAAAAAGACTACACGAGAATCAGTTAAATTTAACAAAGAATTTAAAACATATTCCTGCTTTTTGAACTAATATCAGAAATATTAGTTGAAAGTCTACTGAATTATGAAGAAGTCACACTGAAAATCCTTCTAAGTCAAGTACGTTACCAAATCCTGAAAAAAACTGTATCTCCTCAAGAGAAAGACCTGAATGCAATTTGTAGACAGCCAAAAGAAAAAAAAAAAAAAAAGAAAAGAAAGAATATATGGCTATGCCACTGTATACACTTCTGGAATCGTTAAATGTGAACTATGGTATTTTTTTATGCTCATATTTCTTACAGGAAAGGCATAGACCAAAAGGAATTCTGTTTGAGAGAGAGAACATGGTGATAGAAAGGCATGGTAGATGTAAAAGAATAAAGCACAAAAATGATGTGGTGGGCTTTCCAAGATGCTAATTTGTCTTTACACAACTTTTCCAACACATATATTTTTAGCTATTATGTTTAAAATCAACCAAGTTCTGCCAATATCCAATATTTTTTGGTATTACTGAGCCATAGGTACAATGCATATGCATGGTTTTGAATCATGTATTATAGAAATGTTATTTGCTTAAACTCAGAGTTTTTACACTCTTACTTATCCACAAGACTTACAAGAACTATGGGTGGGTTTATTAACAAGTGTTAATCGGAATGCCCACAAAGGGCATTTCAAAAGCATCATTACAAGTCAATGTAATATACTGAATTTCATTAGCCAGATAACATGCCCATCTTCTCATTAAATTAATGATGAAACTGAGCCCTTTAGGAGTACACAGTGGAATCCCCAGCAACACACACAGAAATGCTTCAAGCAAGTGTTTGTATTTTGGAAGACAGTGACTAGACAATCTAGCCTATTTATGATTTAGGCTAGGCTATGATTTAGGATCAGCTCCAAAAACAGAGAAAATCATTGTGTCAGTTAGCTTCATTTCTCAGTTCTACCAGCTGAATAAATAGCAAAAAAAGATTATGAGGTTAAGAACAAGTATCAAGTAAGCTGAAGAGTACTCTTTGCATTTTTCTGTCTCCCAGGGAGAAAATTTTTAGTTCTCTGACAAACTTGGGATGCTTCCCTTCCCATACCCACCACAGAAAAACTCACCAAGGTTACATCCATACCAGCAAACAGAATGGCCGGGGACTGTTTTCTGGTCCCAAGATTAAAGCAGAACAGCACGGGATGGCCTGTATCCACGTGGCCCCTTTGTAACATCTGCCCCTTTCCAAAGAGGTTGTTTGCACCCAGGAGAACTATTGGGAATAGTCTTTGGCTCTGCCAAATCCGGAACTATGACAGGATGTTGTCTGAGAGCAGCTCCCCAGGTCTTAGGGACTAGTTCGAGAGTTTAACTGTATAGTTGGCTGTTTGCCAGTATTAAAACTTATGCTGTAGCCCCAGTTAGTTAAGGGTATAAGGTAATCTGATGTGGCACTTCTTTTCTGATTAGACTTAATTAAAGGTGGCAACATGAAACACTAAGTTTGTGTTAAGGGGTCTCCTGTGGAAACTATTAACAGACGTCTCCTGGAAAGTCAGCAAGAAAATAGGTCCAAAATTGAATTTATCCCAGGGATATATCGGCAATTCCAGTTTCATTTCTCTTGTAATAAAAGAATAAAGCAGTATTTAACAGAAAGGTAGAAAACAAACCTTAAGAAAAAGAAAACAAAATGCCGAAGATATTTATCCTGCAGAAGACAGTAGGGCCCAAGAAATTCACAGCATCCAAAATAACAGCTGAGGAGCAACCAAGGACAGAAAGGGGCATAGCACTTTCTCTGGTTCATGCCTGCAGTCCTAGTTTATCAGGGTCCTTCATCACTGCTCATGACAGAGACAATCTAGCCTATATTTGGTTAGATTATGAAAAGGCTTTAAACTAGGTACCAAAAATCAAATCTGCTAAACATAAACTCCAAATATAAACATTTACTGAATTACTTGAACAATAAATACATCACATTAACCTCTAGCTCAGAATAATAAACTGTAAGCTGTAAGAGTCTCTTAAAAGCAGAGAATTTAAGACCAAAACCAAAACTCATATAATAAAAGGATATCACATAAGAACTATACAAAAATAAAATCAAATGATCTGGCTACTAAAATACACGTATGTGCTCAAAATCTTGTGGGAATCAAATATTCCAGTAAAAATAAAGGAAGGGATGGAAACACAAGTTTCTTATTATCACACTTCATATGTTATAAAGCCTAACAGTTAACTTATTTTTGGCAAAGGGACAAAGGTTGCACAACACTTTGGCTTGCACAAATATTTTCTATTGTTAAATGCATCTTAAATGTGGCATGTCATATGGTAACTTCATGCGCACAGTGCACCATACCATTTAAGAGTGTCCCAAAGATACCTACATTTCAACACGTAGATAAATATTATGCTGCCAGCATCAAGCGGACCATGTGTAAAAAAATTACACAATTCATAGTTTAATTGAAAGCAGATAATAAAGATTATAAGGATGCTGAGTAAAGAAAAGCTAGTATTTTTGGACAAATTGCTGTGTATGGTATTTTCTAGAACCTTCTGTATTGAAATGATAAAGCAATAATAAAATCACTCTCAAAAAGGACGTTGTTTATAATCACAAAATGAAATAAGCCTGCGATAATGTATCAGGTTATCCTCATGTTTCACTTTTTTAGTTGCTATTTCCTTTAAAGGAAAGAGAACGTTAAGACAGGCAGTGGAAATGGTTATGAAGAAGTGGAAGAACCTACTCAGGGATATATTAAATGCAGACCTTATACTAACACTGTACTTCCTTCCACCAAAGATTGTATAATGTAACAGAAAGTGCAGTAATATAGGAAGAGGTAATATAAAATAACAACAACAATTTCATGTTCTTCATTCATCATCTACTACCACAGTGAATTGTTACTGAGCACTAAGAGTTTGGTAGTTATTCCCAGAGTTGCAGGGACACTGCCCTGCCTCAGCCTTCGTATAGTTTCATGGAAGAAAAGAAAAATGTTGATGCAACAAGAACATGAAATAACACCTCCCATTCTCTTCAAACTACACAAACCAAGAAAGATCTGCAGAAGCAAAAATATATGCATACGTATTAAATCTTAAAACCAATATCCTTCATATCACTACTCATCACAATCTGTATTACTATTCTTATCCATATATTTCTCCATGTATAATTAATCATCTGCTTGCCATGAAGTAAGAAGATGTTATTAAAATCACAAAAGTCTTAACTTCTGGTGTAATAACATAATTACCAAATATCTAGTGATCTCTTTATAAATTATTTAAAGATGAGAAGGCAATAAGAAAGTCCTAAATATATTCAGCCATTATTAATCTTTTATATTGCAATGGCATTTGGAAGTTAAAATTCAACATAAGAACTTTATCTCAGACTACTTTTCTATATTTTATTAGGGTTAGTCATTTTTTATTTTACTTTAATGAAAACAGGGACTAAAACGTTGTGTATAGCATCCAAAGGAAAGATATGGCATTACCCACAGGCTAAGCACGCACTCTGCTTTGCTATTAATGCAACTTTCAGGTTGAAAGGTTGATGTACCTGAAGTTCTGATGCTCGCTTCATCATTTCCAGTGTGATGTAGCAACCAATAGAATGAGCAATCAGTACCAGCTTTATATTTTTTGACACATTCTTTTTGAGGAAGTTCAGCTTATGCTCTACTTGTCCGTTAAGTCCAAAAACATCCTCTAGCTCCTTAATATCTGTGTCTGAAACATAAAAGAAAAAAGGTCCTTTGTTTTAATATTAGAAATTTCAAGTACCTCATTTTTCTTCACTTCTTAGGAAAACTCTAAAATAAATAAATAAATAAAGACCTAACAATTTTAATTTTATGTTAGCACCACTGGTAAACACAAACTGATGAATCACCTTCTTAGGATGTTAACGCCTTACATTTAACTGGGAAGCAGGGAAAGATACAGAAACGGATGGAGTTTGACATCATGTCATTCTGCATTATGTTCTCTTTCATTCAACACAAGTCCAAACTCAGGGCATGTGATCAACTTAAATCAACCCAGGCTCTTCAAAAGAGGCAACTTTACCTTGTGAGATCAGGACCAGCAATGTTACACAGGAGCAAGAGATCCTTCATTGAAGACAAACCATCACCCATGTCCTCGTGCACTAAGAACTTTTATATATCCAAAATTTCTTGTCTTAAAATAGAGACACACACAAAAGATCCATAGAGTGAGGAAAAATATGAAGACCAAATGTGTCAGTCATCTGAAGCACTAACATAAAGAGCAAGATCAGGTTAGATCTTCAGGGTTCCGTGTTACTGTGCAACCTCATTCCTGCTTTGCTAGCACCTCCTAAAGGAACTTGGGCAAATAACTTCTGTTGAGAACTTCACCATTCTCTCCAAGGATAACCAGGCACCTGAAGCACAAGCTGGGATCATTACGTGAGTGACATGGCTCTGAAGTTCCTCAGCTTAAGAGTTCTTCTTTCATCTCCTAAAAAAGTGTTCTATTAACTAAACTAAAAGCTTTACTAAGCATACACCATTCCTCCTTTTTAAGGGGGACCACTGTACGGAAAAGACTTGAAGAAATGCTGAAAAAAAGAATGAAAGCAGACAGACAGCAAGCGCAAAACTACATATTTCTTCAGCTTACTTAAAGAGAGATGTAAAGGTATTAAATATCATCTGGGCTCTTAACTCCATACTATTATCTCAGGCTTCATTTTCATACTCAAACTCTCTGTATATGATGACTTCCAATGAAATTTTAATCTGGAAGGTGCCAAATCTCTGGGCAACAAAAGTCAGACACCTGATGGGGAACAGCTCATCGCTAAGCTCTGGTCCTACAGCCAGCATGTAGGACCTTTTTTTTACTGAACTTTAAGCAATTATCACAGAAGTCACAACAAAAAGATTTTTTTTTCAAAACAAACCAATATTTCTACTAAAAGCACTGATGATCATACTCTGTATTTATTTGTACAGCAGCTTAATGTCATGCAGGAGTGGGCTATCTAAATCACAAGTCTAATTCAATGTATATATATTCAGCATATATATAAAACAAAGAATACTAGAAATACGATGGGCATGTGGATACAGCAGCAAGTGACAGGGTAGGTCAGGTTGAGCATTTGTATGTTATCACATATTCTGTTGAGCAGATCAATTCTCCTTTGTAAATATTTGCTATCATTTCCATACTTTATTTTTCAGACATTGTCCACCTGTAGTGAGAAAAGATTTTGCAGGAAATGTTTTTCAAAGAGCCAGTTTTGTTATGATTGATTATGATTACGGACACCAGTTCAACGGCACCGGGTCAAACCACAGTGCTGAGCTGGATTGTGCATAAAATGTTTAAGCTATTCAGATTCCCAAGTCTATTGATTTATTTTACATACACATATCATCTCTCTTCAATTTAAAGCAATTCCTGACAGTGAATGCTGACCCAAGAGAATTGTTTCAGCGGTTGAATGCAACTTTTTCTTTCCTTCTCAAATGCTGGTATGTTGCCAAGCCAAATCACATTGGTTATTCTTCTGGAAAGGCCACAGTGGAAGATAAGCAAGTGGTGGAGCATTTCAGGATCCCTACACTTCCTATTCCTCATAGATTGATCCAGACTCTTCGGTCAAGTGAAACTCCTACATCACAGTACTCTATCCAGAAATACATATTCTACTTTGTTTCTGGATAAATATAAAATTGTCCATGTCTCATGTTAGTTCACGTCTCCCCAGCACAAATTTTACACTTAGAATAGTCCAAAATATGTGAGAGCAGGGCTGTGTCACAGGTTTGAGAGATTTATTTATTTATTTTACGGAATAAAATCGTCCAGGGATTGTCCAAAATCAACACAAATTTCTTGGGTGGAGGAGCTTAAATGAGATCTTTATATAAGCAAATAGACTTGCACAAACACGCTGGCAGTTAGCTCTCCAATGGCTCTACATCAGAGAAGGGAGCAGAGGGTGAGTTACTCCACCTCAGGTGTGGAATAAATGGCATGGCTGAAATAGAGCTCATTTAAGCAGTTTTCAGATAGTAGAAATTATGAGTTGTACCTTACGCTGCAAACACCCCATGTGGACCCAGGCGTGTGATTTTAAAGCTCTATTTAGCTGAAGTCTATTAAAAGAAATACTGTATTTCTGTATTTTCTTTGGCAAAGCATTAATCTTCTGGTGTGCTTTTAGAAAAACAAATGTGCAATCACTTTAATGAATCTCTTTTTCTGACCTCTGCTAAACCCACAGTGGGAAAACAATGATAGATTAAAATAAAGTGTTTGTTCTAAGATTAGTCAACATGTTAATCTTGCTAGGAAAGACGACCCTGGTTTTCAGGGAAATAACAGATTTTTTTTTTCTCATGAATATGCAAGCAAAATTCTTTGGTAGAAAAAAAGAACTAGCAGCTATCCATAGACATTAGACTAAGGAAGATGTGGCCTTTCATTAAAACTCAACAAAAATCACAGAATCTTTTTAGTTAGATAATTCAAAAAGATACTGGGGCCAGGGGGAAGATTTGCCAGTACTTCTTAACTTGTGCATCTAATCCCTGCATGTCTTTGTCCTTCCCCAGTTCCACAGAAACGTTGTGTGCCCTGCCTCCCTGCGGGTGACTGAACACTGAAGCCTGATACCCAGAGACACTCGTGCTTTTACTGAAGGAAAAGTCTGTCCCAGGACAACGCCTCACACACTCCTTTATGCAGGAATACACCATGGCCTACAAATTAGTCATGAACAAATCATGTACAAGATAGTTTGGGTTTACCTTTTAAGTACAGGAAGAAAAACAATGACACTATGGAGCAGAAAAGACAAAAAAAAAAAGAAAGAAAAGGAAAATAATGTTTTTTTTATCTTCATCAGAAATGTATTTAATGTTTTGTTGTGCCATGATAAAGAAACACTGGCTTACTATAAACATGGACTGCTACAGGCAGTTTCTTCAGGAAATAAAATCTTGTCTGTTTAAAAGAAACTGAATAAACTAATTACAAATAAATTACAGGTAAAATTACATTTGAAATAATCAATTCAATTCATTTTATTGGGTTATTACACATCTGCAAAACTATCTGATTCACAGATCATTTCACCTCAGTGTCATACTCCTTCCTTATCTTCAAAATCAAACAAAAAAGAAATTTAACTTGCTTGGCTTTGCTTTTATATAACACATCAACTGCAGAATGGATGATAAGTGCTTGGGAAATCAGAACAAAATCGTGGGATTCATGCCAAGTACTGAAGACAGGCCAGTGCTTCCCTTGAGAATAGTGTAGCCCCATTACAGTGCAAGAGTTTGGCTCCCATGAGGGGTATCCTTTGAGGATATTCCATACATGTATGCGGAGTAGTAATAAAACCTGTTCTACAGACGCTGCAGAGTGTTCTTGAGTTAGGAAGAAATAGAGGACTTTGAAAGGTCGCAAAAGATCATACCGTCACGTTATAAAAGGATATAAAAATGTGATGACAATATATTTGAATATATACGGTATATAAAACAACTATACAATTAAAAAGTTATATAACATATATTTATATAACTAAATTGATACATTCAAGGAGGAATCACATCAGAAGCATCTTTAGAGGCTTTACAATACATTCTGGAGAAGGCAGGAGCTCAGTTTAACATACATAAACTGCACTAAGAATCGCACAGTTGTGTTACTCTTTCCAAAAAATATTTAACCTATCAAGAGAGAGGAAAATAAGATGTTTGACTGTTTTACCTTTGCCACTTTGAAGCAAACTAGTCCTGGAAAAGAAAGTCTAAAACAATAAATTCAGATTAGGAGTGGAGTTGTCCCAGTACATCATGAAACCCCTAATGAATCAAAGGTCCTGGAATGTTATCTTGAGGATGTTAAATGAATAGGGTACCTGAGGAGTCCAATTCCTCCAATCCCAGTCAATTGTATAAATAAATGCAAAGCCCACCCACCTCCGTCTCTTGAAATGAACGCTGATTACAGACAAAACCGTCACAAAGGGCTAAGAAGATTGCTTTTTTTTTTTTTTTTTTTAAGTAATGAGGAGAAGGATTAGGGCAAAGAAGACGCCCAAGGCCAGAGAGAGGCAGAGAATCTAAAGTGGTGGTATTACCATATTAGACATTTTGAAATAGGGAAACGGATTTTAGTGAAAGCTGAAAGTTTTCAAAGATGAAAAAGGAAAGGTGAAAGACAGACGGGGAAGAGATGCACAGACAGAGAAAAAGTTTCAAAGACCTCGTCTAGATATCCATGAGACCACAACTTGCCAGAACTGGAAATGTGATACTAACTGAAGAAAATGTCTATGTGTTACGGTTTTAATACCTTAGAAGAAAGGGGCAGAAGTTCTCTCAACCTGATACTAAAGTGCTAATGCACAGGAATGGAATACGAAAACTAATGGAACTGAAAGTAAAGATTAATCTCTCATTTTCCTGTCTTCTTGGCTTAGGTTTAACCACTGTCAAAACACTTGCACAAAGCTGGGAATTTAAAGTAGTCTCATCACTTTTCCAATCAAATCAAATGAGTCAGTTCCCATCTAACAACAGATGAGCTCTTTATGTCATTACCAAATATCACAAAAGAGAGAAAGAGAGAAAGAGAGAGAAAGAAAAAAAAAAAAGAAAGGGAAAGAGAAAGAGAAAGAGTCATATTTTTGCAGGTATCTGATTGCAGGGTATCTGGTACATACACTGAGAATACATAAAAAGCTATGCAACACAGTCAGGTAATATGACTTTGGCCGTAATTAACTTAACAGGTATAGTTACCCACTATCTTTTGCAAGACAGCAGACAAATAAACTCAGTTGTTAAATGCTTCTGCTCTCTTAGGAAACTAGGATTTTCAAGATCCTTCTCTATCTCTTTCATTCTCTCTCTCAAAAAAAAAAGGTAATATGAACTTCAAAACCTTATTTTGATAGACAAAGAGGGACAAGAAATAAGCTAAAATACCAAATTCCATCTGGAATCCTTGTCTTGCGCACCTTAAAAGGACAAGAGATAAATGATTTCCATAGGAAAGTTTCTAAAGTTTCTCAATAGCATCACTAACTGAAACTACGCAGAAGTAGGATTAAAGACTAAGATCACTGAGAATTTGTGTATTGGACTTTTGATAATGACCATAAGTCTCCATTTTGCTCAGAAACAGCAACCGAAAACATCTAGAAATGGCCCAGATAGGACAACAACCCCCTAATAGAAAGTACAGATAAGAAAGGCAGGTGTTAATGTTTCAGTGAGTGCTAGCAAGTAGTTGAGGGAGCTGGCAGTAAATTGTTGGAGAAAAAAATAAGTCTTTTTCTTTGCTCCTGTGGACATACTATATTGAATGAGACATGTAGCCTGCGACCATGGGACCCATATGTCAGCACTGTACTGCTGGCTAGACTCTTTAGTAATATACTGCAGATCACAAAAATGAGCTGTGGCATATCTTAAACAAAGACGAGAAACTTCTTTATTGCTAAGATAAACCTTCATGGATTTCTGTAAGTAATCCCAAGGCTCAGTCATGACAGGATCCCAAGATCTGGAATTAGGGTCTGCTGGATTTGTGGTCTACAATGAAAGAAGCAATTCAAGCAAAGAGAAAAATTCCCATTACAGGCAGAAACTGTTTCATGTGACCTTGAGACATTAAGCTGACAGTATCAAAAAGTGAAGAGCATCACGATCTGTGTGAAAAATAGACTTGTAATTACATACCACATGCCATTATATGCCAATTAAAACCAAAACCCCACTAATTTACCTGTGCTATATTTTCTTCTTCATTGGGTCATTTATTTTGAGGAAGTAGTGCCAGGAGATCTAAAGTTGCACTCTAATAAACCTAACATACAAATCTTGTGGTAAGGAATTTTCAGAACTGAATCCTGTACAAGATAAAGACAAGTCTCTTCCTCTCAATTTGCCACTCATTTCAGCTGCATGGTAACACCACCATACTCATTTATGCTAAGAGTAAGGAAAGAAACAAGCTTTTAACAGACTAAAATACATTAACATCACAAAAAAGCATCAAAAGGAAACTGGATCAAAATCAAAAGCAAAATTGGGGAAGGTACCGGAAGGTCACAGTCATGGTATCAATGGTGATGGAGTAACTGCGGTCTATATGAGGCCATCTCTGCTTAATTTAAATCAAGTGTAATCTTTGCATTCACACAGCTGTAGGCTGAAAGCAGCACCATAACTAAATTACTTAAAACTACATCACAGAATCAGAAGTTTAATTCCATAAATTAAATAATCCATTTGTCTTTGTTTTATGACCAAACACAGTAATTCCATATAACTAAATGATGCCAAATAAAAATGTTTAAACAGAACTACAAAATTAAAACCTAAGCTTTCAGGTTTGCAAGTCTAAGATAGATAAATCTTTCAGAAAATATAGTTCCTAAAGATATATTGCTTAAAGCCTAAATACTTCACCTGAACTTTGATTTGATTATTGAGCCCTGGATAATTTGTATCAGTAAGCAATAAAATGCCAAAGTAATGGGGATGGAAACCACGAAAGAATGTTCAATAAACACTAAAGAACTCCTACTGACTCCAGGAACCAGGTCTTAAAGCACTATGTTTTAGATTAACCCTTAGACCTTAATCTGGCCCTGGTACCCTCAGGAACTGTTCACACAACTTTTAAGATAAACACGCCACTCATTAGTGTTTATTGGAGTAATTACTTTTTGTAAAGGTATCCTCCACAAATAAATTACCATTTACTCCAGAAACTGAAGCAGTCATATGCATTATTTTCTTTATTAGAAAACTAATATGAGACCTTAATTTACAAATTAAACTGCTGATTTCCTTTGCTATATGTGTTCCTACTTCTGGGACACTTATTTAACACCTAATCTGTTTTTCAAAGGAAGCTGTACTATAGTTAAATCATTACTGGCATAATCTGACAGAATGAACTAATAAACATGACAAATACTAAAAAACAACTGTTGATTAAAAACATACAAGAGCACACTGAACTTACTAAATCAGAACCTTTGAGAGAGATTTTACTCCGCATTTCCAATCTTGCATCCTGCTAACAGATAAGAGCAACTATTAACAAGATATAATAAGATAACAGTGTGAGCTTTGAGATAAAATTTTGCAGTTGTGCTCAATTATGGCATGGCAAGCACCATTAGACAGTGATTTTATGATGCAGTTTTATGCCAATCTATATCCAGACTAATCATTTTATATGCATAAAATAAACCCAATATGGGTGTTTTTACGTAACATGGGTATAATTTTTTTTACCGTATCTGGAGGATTGCATTTCACAGTAAATAAGCTCTGACTACAGAAAGTACAGGTCTCAATTTTTTTCAATTAAAATAACGGAGCAAAAAGCAAAGTAGTACAGAACAATAATAATGAAAAAGCTTGACTGGGGACAGGTTAAAGAACCATCACCCTGAAGAAACATCTGAATTTCCATTTTAGAATCACCCCCAGGAGTGGAAGCTAGAGGTCTGAGTCAATGACAATCTGATTGTTCCTGCAAGTTTCTTGTTTTCTGCGTACTCTCAATTCTAGTAAATTCGCAAAACAGTGATACCACTGGAAACTGCAGAACATATTGTCCTTTTTGTGGTGCTTAGCTCTGGAGTTTCCAGGATAACTCTGCAGCAAAAATATGCCAGGACAACAGCCATCAATATAAGAGGTCCCAGTCTTTCCATGCCAGATGCTCAGATGCTGCAGTGAAATGCACTTCTTAGGATTTTTGCAGGAAAAAAAAAAAAACTAAAAAGAGATATTTGGCCATGAAGGTTACTACCTTGTGGTGGCATGGACTTTACAACCACTGATACAAAGAGGAGCTCATATACTTGAAAATATAGTGGTTGCCAAAATGAAGTAAATAATAAGATTTTCAGGAAAAAGGCTGTCTATTACTATGTTTATATTTATACACTACAGGGCCTGAGCCTGTAGGTCACGGTACCAATAATGCAGATCCAGCCAATACACAGAAAATTGTGGAGTTCCCACTATCTTGCTGATTTGATCACTTACTCCGCAGAAAGGGTAGGCTGCAACATGGAATGTAGGTCTGAACTCTCCCATTGTCTGCCCAAAAATGCATTTCCCTTGCTTTGTTTGACTGGCAGGTGGCACCTTTCCAAATTTCCACCTTGTGAGCTTCTCATAGGAATACTCATTTCACATATGGTCCGAAATAATATCACTGAGCTTCACAAGGGCAGATACATTCTCCGGTATTTAAGTTATCCTTACCAGGGTTTGAGGCACATAATGTATGATTCTGGCCAGGACCCATGCACACAGTATATTGTTCCTTAACATAATCCTTCAGTGCAAAGTATATGTATAAGCATCTCTTCGTGCTTGGCCAGATATTATCTCCCAGTTGAACAAGGGGAAATTTCAGCCTTGAAACTAAGGCACAAGACCTTCTTACTGAATGAAGTATCAAAAGAACAACTTAGTGAATAGCCCACTTTAACAAACACTTGTGTTTGGCCAGTTTAATCATACAAACAAAACAAAATTATGATGCTCTGCACATAATCAAGCTTGGGCAGATGGCATGAAGAGGTAAAGGGATGGTAGTGGCAATTCTATGTATGTTCAAATGAAAACTATGAATGTAATTTCAGAGGCTCTGATTTGGCAGATTCAAAGGAAGGCATCACACCATAGCAGGCAAGGCTATCTCACCTATTGAAAACAGCACTTCTCAACCTTCAGAAGTTTAACAAGTGCAAGGAGAGATAAAGATGTTGGGAAAGCAAATGAAGGAGAGCACAGATTCGGTGGGAATAATGACAGCTTTTTCATAAACATTATGGCAGTTTATTCCTGAGTAAAATGTATGCAATATATTTTGTACTGCAGTGCTACCAATGCTAAGCATGTTCGTGCTTAATCCACAAATCTAATCACTCCTTTTCTGAAAAGTCTGATTATAAGCCCCCGTCTGCTCTGCTCTTTGCACAGCCAGTGCAAACTGACAGCAAATGTCACCCGTCGTGACTCAGTGGTGCCTGCACTGGAAGTCCCAGCACCAGGGGCTGTGCTGCCAGCACGCACACCGTAAGGGGAATTCAGCAGACGGGAGAATCCAGTTCTCTGGTTTGACACTCTTCACTGATTTTCATACTTTGCCAGCACCTGCACTTCTGCAAAATCAGTGGAAAAGACCAGCATTTTGCTTTAGGAGCATTTCATATTCCATTCTTCATTACTCGTACCAACACACAGCATAAAGCAGAAGAGAATGGAATAGAGCATCATGTGTCTAAATTTAATAAAATCAGAGACAAAATTATGGAAAGAGACCATAATTTCATCTTTTGCTTTCTTTATATATTATAGGTTTATTTATTGCATTATTACAAAAGCATCAACTCCTAGGTGTTTGCACTTAAGAAAAACATTGCTGTCAAATTAACCATTTAAGGTTTATATCTTGTCATCCACACCATTTTGCTACTGAAAAACTAATTGGACTTTTTTTCCTATTATCAAGGCGGCATTTTCATTCTTAACTTTCACCAAGAAAATGCTGAAAGCTCCATTCTTAGTTATCCTGCTGAATGATACAGCATAGTAGGTATGGCAAATTGCCAAAGATCCTGTGTTGGATTTATTTTCCTTGGAGTTTTGTGCTATAGCTGAAATAGAGACCTAAAGTGCTACTGTTGCAAAAGCTGATTTTTCCTTATAGATTAATAAGGTCTTTTTTTTTGGTCTTCACTTTACCTGTGAATAACAAACAGTCCTAGGGTCACATTCAGGGAACAGCAGATTTTTTTCATTTATCACACCCACATCCAGGTCTTACCTCACTACAAACTTTTGGAAACTGCCTGTGGCTTAAAAATACAATTTTAATAATAATAATAATAATAATAATAATAATAATAATAATAATAATAATAATAATAATAAAGTATTTAACGTGCCCTCAAATAAAGAGGGCACTCCACTATGATCATGTAGAATTTAGAATAGCCTAAACTTCTTTTAGGAATACTGATGTTGCTCTCTTCATGTCTGATTGCAGCAAAATCAAATTTTTCCTCCAAAACACCTAAACACTGTTACAGAATTCCATGGATTCTCAGACAGCAAAGACTCCATGGTAATATGTTCAAAAATACATTTTTATTCTGAAAATAAAAGATCCTACAATGACAATTCCAGTGAATTACTATTACAGTCTGTTCTATCATTTAAGTCAACAGGTTAACTTGTCAGCTATGCAGAGTCATCTAACACAAGTCATTTAATAGCTTGTAACAATATTCAGTTTAATGGACAGTCAAAAGTACAAAACAAGACTTTCAGAAATAATATGTTTAACAAATCTAATAGTCCTATGGAATACAAGAAGGAGGAAAAGGGAAAAAACCCTTCATCCAACAAGCAGCAATGAAACTTCTTCATTCAGCCTGAGCCCATATCACTGTTATCATTAATCCTACATCATGTCTCAAAGAAGATAATCCTAATTTTTAGAGATCTTGTTGGATGCACTAGAGAGAAGAGTAATTCACAACTGTGATTGATAGTATGCAAGTCAGTCCACTCGCAGCTATTTCTTCCTGCATATCCTTATTTCTTTTACATTTGATATATCCATATTTATGGACAGAATTTAAACAAAGGGAAACCATTAAAAATGAAGCAAATAAAAGGGTGGAAATCTGGTTCCAAATCAGATTATTTTTAGAATCTGAAATCTTGCTGCACATAGCTGATGGTTTTTCAGGCTTATGACTGCAGATTACAATGAATTAAAAACAATCCCACTATTGAATACATTTGAACTGATCTGTATCATTTCTCGCATGCTTTACTGACATCAAAATTAATCCATCTAAGGTCTAGATCATAAATAAATTACTATTAATAAAATATATTGATCATTTTTCTTCCTACAATTTTTTCCCCTCAAACTGATTTGGATTAAAAGATTCTTAAGCATTTTTCCTGGAGAAAATAATCAGAATCATTTCAATATTTTGATTATTAAATTATTTCCATTTTACTTTCCATACAATAGTATGGTAAACATTCAAACAAGTTATACTGAAACACCACAGCTCTGCTCATCTCAATCAACTGTTGAAGCCCTTCTAGGTCAAGACACCAAAAGATACAAATGTTACCTTTTCATAAGGTTCAAATTCTTGAACACTTCTCTCTCTACTAACAGCCATCTGCATCTAATTAGAAGTGATGGTATCAGTTGGAGAACATACCTATGTCATGGGGTGAAAGGCAGAAAATGATCCCTAAACAATCTTAAAACCTAACCGAATTTTCCTGGAATGCCGGCAGCAAATACATTATACTCTCCAATGAACGAATGTCTTTTTTTTCTTTTTTTTAATCTCTCATTTTCTGGATAATGATCCAGAAGTGTATATCACGTTTCAAAAGTTCTTGCTTTAAAATACATTTTTAAAAATATAATTCTATAAACATTATATATAACCTGAATAAAGATACTTTTTCTTTTAACAGGGGAAATAGTCAAATAAGTAGTAGAATAGATTAGAAAGATATTGATGGTCATTTGTTTATAATATGCCCATTTATATGATAACAGTGAAAATCTTTCAGAGAAAGAGAATACAAGGAACATATTTTTCATACAGTATAACAAAAATAAATACAAAATCATATTATTGGTAACATCAGCATAAATAGGTCAGCATTAAGTGGTACTGGAATCAGTTTCATAGAGTTTAAGTATATCATCAATAAATTTGTGTGGCTATGAGCAGTTAAAATTGCTAAAGCTTTGGATAACAAGAAAATAAAAATAATAGAGCAACTTAGAAATAATTCATAAATTTTATTTTAGAGCAGAATTTTATTTTCTTCCTTTTGATTTTAAGTTGAATATGATTTTTAAACATACTTAAATTTAAATAGTACTAATAAACTCACCAGCGTATGGCAAGATTGCACTCAAAGGCTCTACTTGCATAATTATGGGGCCTCCATGAATAATTAACCAAATGTGGCTCCAAGAAAAGAAGAGTTACAGTAATCAGAAGACTGCAGCATCTCTAGCACTATTTGCTTTTCACATATTTAGATTTAAAACATTCCAGTGGGATCACAACAAGAAACACTCATTTATTTGCCTAAAATAGACACCCATCAATAAAACCACATAGTGAAATACAGACCTTACCAAGTAAAGATAAAAATGCCAGTATTTTTACCAATAGTAACGCTTCATCATAACTTGTTTACCTAAATGTGCAAACTTCCTTCCTTATAGATTTCAAAACCACAATTAACATGCAACTGGTTTCATTCTACCACGATGACAGAGGCCATTAAGAGGCCATTTCAACAAGAGGCCTTTCCTCTACTTTTCTGCTTTGCTTGCCTACCAGAAGATTTACACCTTTTAGATACAGCAGGACTTTTAGAAACCTTTTAGACACAGCAGTTATTACTATATACCTTAAAACATTTTGTTTTAACTTCTGAACCTGTACAGATACCTACAATTACTAAATTAAAATTCTTTATATTACTGTATTAATACTCATTGATAATACTCTTTGATATCTAATTAACCAAAGCTGAAGCCCAGATAAAATATAATGAAAGAGCCCAGGTAATATATAACCAAAGACACTAACGTTGAGGTAATATTGCCTGAACAGATTGCCAATCGTTCTCATTTACTTTAAAGCAGTATAAGCATTCTTCAAAACCAGCAATCATTAAAATCTGTACTATTTAGAATAAATGAGAGCAACAAGATTGTTAAAACTAATTACCAAATGCATATCGAGTCCCCATACCTTTGTGCCAACCTCTCTGCTGCTCTTATACACAATATTGAGGACAAAAGCTATAAGCTGGAGATAAGCCACCGCTTTTAGGACTCCAGTTCCTAGAAGAATTTACCTTTCACGATGATCTCCTTTTCTCATTTGCTGCCATGCAGACCACGACCCTATTCCCCCAACACCACCCACTCATGGTGGTAAAATCTCTAAGACCACCATAGCGAATGCTAGCATAAAACCATATGATTAGAAAAATATTCTTAGTTGTTATTAATTCAGCTTAGCAAGGGGAAACTAGCGAGAGAGCCAACTCATCTCACCAGCCAGCTCTTCACGGACCACAGGCAAGTGTCCTGGGAACCACTAGTGGCCCACAGACCACAGTCTGGTTCTAAATAACTCGTAACCTCTTATTATAGCACACTGTGTTCCTTGTCTTGCTCAAGCTACTATTTTAGCTTCTTTCCTACCAGCACAGCAGATCATATGATTATAAAAATTTACGGCTCATCAATGGTAATCATGTCCATGCTCAATTCTGTCATTTGGCAGGCAACTGCCTAGCATATTATATAACCAAGGAGGTGATCAGTTTGTTCAAGGATAAATTTGATGGTACCCAAATGATTTCAATAGATTAATGTCATAGTAGATGCAGGGAGACTCCTGTTTTAGTCTATTTTGCAATTTCATTACAAATCAGAAGGCTGGAAAAGCAAGCTCAAGCTCCATTCAGTTGAAAAGTAACATTAAAAGTGCTAAGATGCAATGAATTAAATAAATTATGCAGTATATGGCTTCCAAAATTTCCCATAACACTAGAAATGTATTCACTGTTCACTTCACACTCGCAGTGTATTAGCATTTTTGGATTGCATAAATAACATAATAGTTTATTTAATATTCCTCCACATTTTCTGTGCTTCTTTCCCAGACGGCTTCTTAAGGATATAACCTAATTTTGGAACGGTCTGCAAAGGCCCTACTCTCCTCCATAAAGAGAAAACAATGAAAACACTTTTGGCAGGCTATAAATTAATGATTTTAAGGACACAAAGACACAATATCATCTTTTACTACCCATGGAATATAAAAGCTCAATACATATCTGTGTGGTTTAGGAAAAAAAATCATGCAGATTTAACTTTAATCTAATTCTCCTGTGAACAAATACTGGCTGATCACTAGTCATTTTATTTGTGAGGTATACTGTATTTTCATGCATCAATTGTGCTGCTTTAATCAATTAAGCTATGAATCACTATTTCATAAAAACTGATAAATCTCACTTTACTTTTCAGTCTTATACTGCTATAAAGTAAAGTATATTGGGAGTCTTGAGGACAAACATATCCAAAAGTGTTGTTTTCTATTATTATTCTGGTCTGAGATGATGTATTTCTGATTTCTCATCACATCATAGCAAACCTTCACAGTACTACTCTATTCTAATATATGACTATGGACTTTTGATGGCTATACATCTTTATTTGCAAAATCAGCATTAAAATGAAAGAAGGCCAGAGTGACAAAAAGGCATACGTTAGGAGGACTGAGTTTCAAGGTTTTCATATTAATTTTACCCTTCCTGGGTCTTTCCAAGAAATTCAGGGAAAAAGCCAGACTTTCGGCCTTATTGTAAAATAAGTATTCATAAGAGAGCACTGAACTAGAAATTAAGATAAAATTAACAATAAATAATTCAGGAATTGATGATACGCAAGTGTTAGTTTTAATGAGCATTTTTCTTTCTATCAAAAGAAGTTGAAAGATTGTTGAGAAGTTTCCAGGTGTCTGATTTACGTTATTGATTCAGTATCACATGGGGAAGTACTCCTAAACCCAGATCATTTGTCTTTAGCAGTATTCAAGCACTTCTGTTCAACTGGACTTTATAAAGCTTATAGCGTAAGTATTCATCACTCATAACTTGCTATAGTGCACCCTGGGCTGAGCAGCTGGCATACTGGTACTTACATTGAATGAAGGGGCTTTGAATAAATAGAGTATTTCTCATGCGAATTTTGTTTTCTAGTTTACCCTTAGATTTTTTTTCTAAATCAAGAATTCTAAAAGTACTGAAGATTAAAATCACCATTCTTACTTCAATTCCTCTAAAAAGCATCAAAGTACTTCTTTTATTCTTTTCTTGTTAAATGTTCTTGATTGCTGTTCAAAGGAAACAATGTATTAAAAGAGAAGGTAATGAGATACAATCTATTTTCAGTTGCTACTGATTTTATATTTTAGAACATTAAATGTTCAACAGAGGTTATATACCATGAAAATAAAAATATGGCTTGCTTTTAGTCTTGTGACTAAGTCAAAAGACCACCCATTTAATTCCTAGGAAAATTATAAATACTAAATTATAAATACTGTTTTTCAGGCAGTAGACTCTGTTTTGACAAGCATGGCACTAAGCTATAGTGTACTTTTAATACATTCATAAAAGAATGGTAAATTATAAAGTAAAAAGCCTCTCACAATGCATAAAATACTTCATAGTTTGATGTATGACATTATTCTCATCATTATCAGATGTGACCTGAAATCTCAAAGAAGAGTAATGCAAATTCTTCTAAAGAGTGACATATTAAAAGGAGCTCCAGAAATGTAGAAAAATAAATCAACTGTGGTGATCCATGGCTTGTTTTATATTAAGGGAATAAACTGCTATATTTCAGTTATGATCTATCTTTATTCATATATCTTTCTATTTGTTCTTATGAATGTGTGTTTAGGGCTGAAATTAGCCAAATGATGTACAAATACTTGCACCTTAAAAAGGTTTATAGTAATAAAATCTTATATTTGACACAGCAAATTATAAGCCCCTTAGCCCCTTGATCACAGAGAGCAACTTTTATTTGTCAAGAATACCATTTAAATGCTTGCATATGCTAAATTAATAATATAAATTCTTTGTAGTAGATTTTCCTTCAACTTTTTTTTCTCTATTTTTGATTTGCTAGGCTCCAATCAGAAACATCTCAGGAATCAACGGTGTCAGAGATTTATATCTTCAACTCTCTTATGAAGAAATACCGAACTTCCTCCAAGGATTTACATAAAACTATTGCAAATGAAGGCTTATGAAATGCTCATCAGAAAAAAGATACTTCAGTTTTGTGCAGCACATTAATCATTGACATGGTTTTGGCAATCCTATACTGTGGTCCTTGACACAGCCACTTTGCTTTAGGAATTCAAAACCTAGGATGCAATGAAGAGATGCAAAAGCAGCACTCTGTCCCCATGCATGTACTTTTGCTGGTCTTTAGGATTTTTACAATGCTACAAAGAGTAAATTAAGTACTCCTGTGGAAAGCTGTAGCCATGTGAGAATATGAACACCAGTCCACAGTTTCCAATTCCTTCCAGCCAACCACCTGGTAATTTGCAAATGATGGTCACATTTTGGTTTGGTGGTTCTGATCATACTTTTACAGTTAATTTATGAAAACTATTATCCAAAATCTAATCTCCCACGGCATACAACTTACACAATGATAAAGTGGCATAATATGAAGACTTCTAGCCACCTTGTGGCTTCCCTTGAATCTATATCACATGAACTATGTCTTTTATTATATTCAAAACTACTGCACAGCATTACCCATAGCCACAGCAGCAGCAGCATTATTTTCAAAAGTCATTAAACTTCTCAGCTTGCTACAAACTCTGATAAAAAGTTTTGATAAAGGCTCTATACAGAGTATTTTAAAATGTTCTCTACAGATACAGTAATGGCAGGATGTGGATTTCCTGCACCTGCATTCCTTATAAATATGAAAAGATCTCATAAATGTTCATTCATTATTTTTAAACTATCCATCAGTGACTCGCAATGCTTTTCTTTGCTCATGATACACCAGCAAGTGCAGATCCTGGCATATGATACTGGAAACACAAGAAACACCCATTCCTATTCCCCTGGCATTGAACCCCCCAGGTCACAGCCTTGTCACGACATGGCACTGGGACCAGAAGCAGTAAATGTGGTGAGTCTGTGTTCATTCAAAGTGGAAGGGGCAAGGGATCTACCAAACTAAATCAGCAGCTGTTTACAGACCAACTGTCCATGAATTTAATAGCTTTGAGTCTACTCAGACTATTTGCCTGTAAAACTTCGGCAGCAAGTTCCAGAAGTTTGCTACTTGCAGCATAGAAACACTTTGCCTGGTTTAAACCAACTACAACCATTAAGTGACCATTAGTTTTGTTATAGAATCTGATGTATTCTTTATTTACCTTTTCTAATGTATTCATGATTTTATAAACCTTAGGTATGCTCATTCACAGTATTCTGCCATCCAAACAAATGAATCCCAACCATTTTAATCTCTTCTAGTAAGGATCCTAATTCATCTCCTTGGTTTTAACTGCCTTTCTCCAAACATGCATTAATTCCACTTCTGAAATATTGTCTTTGAGAAGGCATTCAAAATTTCAGTCTCTGTAACACTAAAACAAAATTCTAATATTCAAAATGTGGATCCGCTATAGCTTTATATAATAATAAAGTAACTCATATCTTATTTATAACACTAATTATGTCTAACATTTTGATGATATTTTGTCTGCAATTGTGCAATAAGAGATAATGTTAGTGATGATATCAAGGACTTTCCTAAATTTTAGGAGCAAATTCTAAGTTCAGGATCATGAAGACACAGTTTGAGGAGATATTTTTTTTTTGTCAGATACATTAACTCATGTTTATTTATACTGACATTCAACTGTCACCTTTTTGCCCACTCATTCTGTTTTACAGGTCTTTCTGGAGCTCCTTGCTGTCCAACATCTTTCCAGTAATCAAATAACTTCTCCATTCTAAAACAATACTGCTAACCATTGTTCTTTACTTATAATCATCTTTCAATTAAAAACAATAATAATTAATAATTAGTCTCACAAGCATTCATTTTTTTCAATAGCTTTTGGTGAGGATCCTTCTCAAAAGCTTTCTGAAACTCAAAATATTGCATATTCCCTGAAACCCTTATCCATGTTCTTACTGCCCGTCTTACAGATCGCCAGATGTCTCTTGGCAGAAGCAACTCTCTCCCAAGAGACTGTGTTTATTCACGTGCTTGCTGATCTTTCTTATCACCTTATCAACATACGAAGACTAGAGGTCAAACTCACAAACACTTTCTATACATTTACTTTGAAATGATGTGACTCCTTTGACCTATCCACCAAAAAGAATGCACTGGATAAGGAATTCACCTCAAAATACCCTAAAGAACAATGCAAAGAATTTATTGGGCTTTAGGTATTTGATGGGCCTTTTTATTAATATTTTGGGTTTAATATGACCCTGTGACTGTAAATGCAATGTTTATGTTTTTGTTATGAATTGATACCACTGATTCTAGATTTAGTTCTTTTTGAAGAACTGTAATAGAAACTGTCTTTCCAAATAACTCTTCAAATTAGCTCTTAATGTCTTGTTCAAATTTGACACACTGTTTTTAGGGGCTTCTTCATTTTTCTCATCCAGTTTTCATTTCTTTCCAGTATGGGTATCCTTAGATTTTCTATTGAGTCATGTATGTTTTGGTTTGTCTTTGACAAGTTGGATTTCCTTTGGATTGTGGCAAACGTATTACATGTGCTTTTAATACAAGTTTTTTATTATTTTAAACAAGGTCCATGCCACTTGGAGAATTCTTACCTTTTGGACTGTTTGAGGATTTCGCTGCTTTTTATTTATTGAGGTTTTTACTGGGACTACTGGATCCAGATCCTTCATGTCCATTTGCCGCCTTACCACTGATATGACATGCAGCCTTCAAAGAACCTCACCCAGATATACATGTGTTTAATAAGTGAACCATTCCTGAGAATTCCCTCTCATAGCAGAGGGCACCTCTCAGTGAAAAAGGACACCATAAAGTCAGTTGGGGAAATGGCTTCAACTTCACATCACTGATTAATACTCTCCTGAGTAATTTGCAACACAGGGGAAATTGGACTTTTCTATAACATCCTTTTCATCTATAAATGTGTCCATTTTACTTATCTTCTCTGCTTCAGTCATTGCACATTACTCACCAACAGGAAAATTTTGCACTGAAAAAAAACACATACAGATATGATCCCAAGGCAGAAAATTAATTGCATTCCGAGTAATGAATGAAATAGCTCACCTCAGCTGCTGGATTTCTACATGCATTCTGTGTTCAAAACTGTACCAAAAATTATAAGTCTAGGGATTTGCCATGTCTCAGGGAAAAAGTGGGAGCACTGGACCATTTGATGCTACAATGACTGGCAGGACTTTGACTCAAAAAATACAAGTTTCACGTTTCAGTTTCAACCTTGAAATCAAATAAACCAATACAACAACTCAGAGAGCTCAGGCGCAAAGGTCTGTGGAGGAAGAACTTATGCAGGTTCCTTTCTAAAAACTTTCAGCTTGCTCCACATTTCTGAATCTTCCGCGCTTAGGACATTGCACTAATCTCCACTGCTTGACAAAGTCTAGAGGACCTTCTTTATAACTTGTCTCTCAAGATTCCCATCAGCAATCTCATCTGTTCTCATAGTGCCCTTACGCCCTATTTGACTAGCAAATCTAATGTACCTAAAAAATGCTCTTTTCCTTAGTATCTTTGCTTTTTTCTCCTCGTGCCACTCTGCCTTCTTTTTTTTTTTTTTTTTTTTTTGGGGGGGGGGGGGAATATTTGTAGGAACTAATAAATATGACATTCTGGTTTTAATAGTCAAAAAATCTGCTTAAGAAAACAGTGGTTTTACAAATATTTGAGAGTTACAATATTGTACCTTCTATCATCTCCATACCACTAGGAGGCTTACAGTGTCCGGCATGGCTCACAACCCAAACTGGATACTGCTGATTTAATCCACAATATAAGGCCTGTATAAAGGTCCTGTAGTAACCTGCCAATCCAGGGTTACCTGCCAAAAGAAAAATATAAGTGCAGTCAATATTAACTTTTCAACAGGACGCAATACCGTTCAAAGCAAAGTAAGCAGTATTATTTATATTTTTTTCAATTTATTTTTCTCTAATTTGTTTTTAGTTTTTATTCTCTCAATTCTATCTGTTTTAATTCTATTTATCAATAGCACCAATGACGAGCACAGAGTAGAAATACTTTGAAATTGCAGAAGCTAAAATTGAAGCCCAGTAACAAGGAAAACTCTTCTCCTATTAAAGCTCAAACTTATCTATTCCATTCCAACATTCCCAATGACAGAAAATTAGTCCTATATAAAGTCACAAATTTTAGAAAACAATCAAAAAGAATATTATGTACCCCACTTGAGCCAGGCATCTCAGCGCAGAAGCTGGTATCTCTACATATTCGGTTTGGCCTGAAAGTGGACAATTCACTATAAATCCATTATGTAGCAGGGATATAATCAAAATATATACATGTCAGGAATTCCAAGATTTTCAAGAAAACATTAAATCTCTCTCCTTTTATTTTTGTCCTTAAGGTTATCAACAGTGGCAAAACACCAAAGGACTTGGAGAATAAATTCCAATGAAGATGCAGCTAACTTCTGATTCCCTCAAGATCAAGAGAGTCATATTAATCTTACAAACAGCTTTTTTCTTTATTTTTTTTCTGGATTCATTTTCGATTTTTTTTTTTTTTATTAACATGCATTTACAATATGCATATACATATATCACAATAATACCTATTATTGTAACATTTTTAAATACCTATGTATTAAATACCTATGTTAAACATTATGTATTTAACAATACATATTATGTATTTAAAAACAGGCATTTAACAATACATAGAAAGTATATGGAAAATATTTGCCCACTAAGATAGCTCAAATGTATACCTGCAAATTTAGTTGCTTTTTATGGTGTTAGTTCAACTGCTATCTGCTAAAAGATAACAAAATTAAAAAAAAAAAAAAAAAGAATTCTTCTTCCCCTACAACTACAATAATAACTAATGGAGTTACTTGAATTTTAATATGTGCAGTGCTCTATGATCAGCAATATTTTGGGCTTGCCTACTGCAAACAAAATATTTTTCAACTTAACAATATTTTATTTTTAAAGGAAAAGAACTAGCAGATTCACCATAGAGGCTCCGAGCCACCACAGTGCTCCCTTGTGCTTTTACAGGCCTCTCAGAACAAGGCAATACTCTCCCCCTCAGCAACTGCCAACAACTGAAAACCATGATGAAATGCGAGGTTAACCTTGGGGCTACTTCTGTTACTGAATACTAGAACTATCCTGGCACCTGAATCACTCATGCACAGCAGCACATCTCAAGTTGCAGGGAGAGATCTGAAAAAAGCAGCAGTGTTAGACACTCACCCCCAAACAGTTTAAACATAAACATGGTTATGTTGTCCCAGAATCTTTTAACAAAAACAGGACGTAATGGAAAGACACCAAAGACAAATATAATCAACTGTATATTACTTTAATATGCAGAAGGCATTTCTAGGCATTTCATATGGCTGAGTTACTTGGACAATGAAGCCCCTGCAGTGAATGCAAATGCACTGGAGCACTTTATTTGCTGTAGTTAGGCGGTCCCCTATCCAGAGAACTCCTTTCATCTTCTCTGCTCTTTCCCAAGAGCACAAGCCACTTTGTGCCATTTTTCTGCATTAAGTCCAAAGTCATTCTGCTTTTTTGTGTGAAAACCTTCAGAAATGGAAACCTGTTTCTTTCTTTACTGGTCTGCACAAGCAGTTAATCTCTCGCACAGTTAAAAATGGGAACATGACTTATCAACACCAACTTGTCTATTTTTCATTTTCAAATAGTTTCTTGTTAGGGCTTCCTGCATTAAACTGAGATTTTAAACACCCACCACTTGTTTTTCATGAAGACAGATAGCAGCAGAAAGATGACAGTTTGTACAAAATAAGTATCTGCCCCTGGATATCTCTGATAAATAAAACCTTTTTCTTCCTCCAGATTTCACAATTTCCTCTAGAAAGAGTCATAAGATCTAACACAGTCAATTTTAAAATGAACTACATATTAGTATCTGAGCTTCTGTGCTTCCAGGACAAGTAAACTACACTCAGAAGATATAAACTTAAATACAGTATGCCATCAATGCAATGCAATCTAACTGCTAAATTCTTAATGCAAAGCAACATATATGTAATGCTCATTAAAAACACACAGACCATAAAAAATCCCCCAAGCAATGACAGCTTTTGTGGCTTACAATTTCTCAAACACTTTGAATTCTTCTGCAACAGAAAATATTAGTGTAAAATGTAAATTTTAATTGAGAAGGCTCTAGTACAAGACAATCCTGTAGCAAAGAAAAAAAAAGATCTATTTCAAAATACACAGGACTCCCCCCTCCCATACAAGGGTAGATAACACATGTATATGTGTGTCAATATGTACATATGTACACACACATATATCTTAAATGAAATTGATTAAAACACAAAGTGAAAATAATTCTTAGAAGTTGTGGGCAGGATACCTAAAGGGAAAAGGGTTTAAGTAGGATTCAGTGAAAAGGGGGAAAGGGATCACAGAATGGTTGAGGTTGGAAGGGACCTCTAGAGATCATCGAGTCCAACGCCCCTGCTCCAGCAGGGACACCCAGAGCATGGGGCACAGGGTGGTATCCAGGCGGGTTTGGAAGATCTCCAGAGAAGGAGACTCCACAATCTCTCTGGGCAGCCTGTGCCAGGGCTCTGTCACCCTCACAGGAAAGAAGTTCTTCCTCACATGGAGATGGAACTGCCTGTGTTTCAACTTGTACCCATTACCCTTTGTCCTGTCACTGGCCACTGCCAAGAGTTTGGCCCCATCCTCCCTACATTCTCCCCTCAGGTACTTGTACATATCGATCAAATCTCCTCTCAGCCTTTTCGTCTCCACACTAAACAGGCCCAGCTTGCTTAGTCTTTCCTTATATGATAGATGCTCTAGTCCCTTAATCATCTTTGTCACTCTATGCTGGACCCTCTCTAGAAGTTCAAAAACGCATCTAGCTAAACCATCCAAACCAGCTAACGTTGAGGTTTCTTGCAGCTTCTTCCAAATCAAGTTGCTGGGTTTTGTGCACTGTCCCACGGGCCATTCCGTGGGTCTGCAGCCGTGTCTCAGCAGTCCGACCACGGGCAGCAGCAGTCGCTGTGGTGCCTCACACACGGCTCCAACTGTTGTTGTCTCCTCTGGGACCTCAGCAGGACCATAAAGAACGAAAAGAGGGACACGAATGGAAGAAGGGAAGTACTCAGCCAATAGTGGCCTTACAGAGAACTTTTAGGAACTGGAAAATATGCCAGCAATTACCATGAATGCCATTTTAGAAATAATTCACAGTTTCACTATTAAGTACATATTCTATAGTATTTAGACAAGAATTTGCTGCAACAAAACCAAATGCAGAATTATTTTTATTTTTTTTAATGAGTAGCTATAGATAAAGCTGGAAATCCAGGGGCACACAGCAGGACCACAAAAAAAAAAAAAAAAAAATCTGTGGCAGCAACACTAACTATGTCTTCGCTGAGCTGCCAAAGTTTCCAGATCCAAGTTGCAGAATCTACATGACAAGTTCCTTGCTCAAGGAAACTTAATCCATCTTTGGCTTCTGACCAGCCACCATGGAAGATGCAGCTCCCCTCCACTAATGAATGGAAAGCAGCCCACGCAGATGTCAGGAGGATTTAAATGGAGCGTGTGCAAGACACAATGATGTTCTCTCCCTTGGGAAAAACTTGCAGAAACTGACACCACAGCTGAGGATCCAGCCTTAAAAGGAAGCATACAGGTTTCCATGACGTTGCAAGGTCAAGGAATTTCAAATAAAACATGCCAAACAGCACTCAAATGATCGTGATACACCCATGTCAATTAAACTTTCACCTGCTTGCACATCTCAGGGGCTGAAATTCTCCGTGCTCTGTTCTGCTTATAGGTTGCACACCAGAGGAGCAACATCAGCCAAAGAGCAATTATAATGACCTTATGCAGAACCATATGCTAAACTTCTGTTTGATCCTCTTTGGAATAATGAATTTGTCTGGAAAGACCCTTAATATATTTGCTTGAATTCTGAAAACAGGGATTCTCAGAAGGATTCAACCAGGTGCCTGCTGTAACATAGTTTATTAGAGTATTTTTTCTTCCAAGAACAAATCTTATTTTTTCCCTTTATATATGTAGGTTTTGGTCTTGATAGAACTTTCAGGCATGGATATAAGATTTTATAGTACATATTATTTAAATACATTTTACAGAGCAAATCATCTTTTCTGCTATTCTCTGTCTCATGCTGTCCTACTTTTAGGACAACATAGGCTCATTCACCTTTAAAGAAATCCCATGGATCGCTAAACTAACACCACAGTTGCTTACAATAAGTGACACCCGTGCTGCAGAACTGTGAACAAAAATCACCAGCAAGACAGTACATACCTGTTTTCTCGAATGAAAGATTAAGAGCCTCTACCTAGGCAGGTTAAAGTCTGAAATTCTGAATTTCCCCACAGCAAAGCTACTGCACTTTGACATGGTTAAGTAACATTGCAAGTGGGGTAACATACCATGAAAACCACATACAATTTCAATATTTACCCTCTAGTGTCTCAACCAGGTAAGACACATACATAAATAACAGTTTTATTAATACATTTTTAATATTCCTATAAACTGCTAACTCTTGGAAGAGAGTTAAGATGAAGGTTCCATTTTCTCCAGATGAAAAATAAAACATTTACTTAGATCTCCTGGTGCACATTCACCCTTGCAAGGTCTCTGAAGTGTCTGCTCATGCAGATAAAAACAGATTTAACTCTTTTTAACAGCCTAGATATGGTTGGTCTGTCTGATCCACGAGGTACTACAAGTGATCTTCACAAAGAGACCTAAGGGGAAATTGGTTTCAGTACTTCAGCAGAAGTCAAACTGAACCAAGAGAGAAAAAGTTCCTTGGGAAAGAGACTTCGTGTGAAACCGGTTCATAGCGAAGCCTCCGAAACTCATCTGAATAACAGAACAAAACCCTGATGTTAAAACATGAGCAGGAAAGACAAAGAAGAAAAATAAACAATTCAAGAATAAGATAACTAAGGATTATTTGTTTTGCACAGATAAATAGCTCTGCAGATTCTAACACTCTTGAATAATATACAAGTAAACAGCAAACAAATTCAAAAGGCATCACAAGTTGCAACTCCAAGTCTGTGTTTGCCTGTCTATCCTGTACCATTGGGCAGAGGTATGAAGAAAGAAAAGCATAGGCTTGATACTTATTTTTGAGACAAATTTTAAAATGTTATTAACATGGAACAGAGCTACAGAGAACGTGAACACAGTTGACGGCAGACGAAAGCATCGTCAACTTTCAGATGAAAGAAAAAATAAAACTTCACTGTGTGGTGCAAGAACATCCAGAGAATGGAACTTTTGAAAGGAACAGATCAAGGTAATTTTGTATTTATTATCAGTCTTCAGAAAGGTAAGACAACATAAATCTAGCAGTAAATCCAAGATTTAGTAGTCCACAAAACTCAGAAAAAAAATTAGGGAGGAAAACGAACTGGTAACAAGAATATCGGTACTGGTCCTGAGCAGATTTTCTGCGAAATCTTTTTCAACTCATTGTTTTCCCCTTTGCAAGCACAGAAGAATATGCCACTGTTCACAAACATGGATGTTTAGACATTTGAGATTTACTGCAAAGAGCCTCTGCCCCAAAAGAGAAGGCTGTATTAACAGATATTAAAGATCTTAACTTTAAAGGTTAAAAGGTATGTAAAATATCTATTTATTTATTATTATGGGAGTTTTTAAAACCACCAAGAATGATAAAGACTACTGTTCAATAATGGAAACTACCACAATGACCAAAATCCTACAGCACACGCGTACAAGAAAACAACAAACCAGCAGATGGGACTCATTGATTTTTGACCTTTGCTACTTCTGTTGTAACTTAGATATTGAATGTAACTGGTCAAATTTATCTCCAGTATAGCTTCAGTGATGTATAGGGGCTACTCTCTGGATGCAAATGAGACTGCATGCTAACTAGATCTGAAAGTATTGACTTTTTTGTAACACTTAAGGAGATCAATACGTCAAAACATCTAGTATCAATTCAAATTCCAACTAACTCCAGCACTTCCTTCAGCAGCAGGAAGAAAGTACATTATGTGCCTTAATATACTGCACTTTATATATTATATGCTGCTTTAAAATTTTTAATTGAATTACCTATGATGAGTATGGTAAAACTGAATTTCTCTCATAGACAGTTCCTTTAGTAGATCCTTCTGCTCTTCTGCCTCAGACCTCACATAATGAGACTTTTGTCTTTTTTTTTAAAAAAAAAGGGCAAATGAAACTACATAACCTTGGAACATAACATTTCCATAATTCAGGATAATTAAAGTTTTGAATCTTACAGAAGAGGGATTATTTTCTGATTATGATGTGTGGCCTAGTTTGGCCAGAAGGACTGCTGTTTCCAAAGACTTCTCCCAGTATAAAACGAGCACCTCATTAACAGGGAGAGGACAGTGAGGGAAGGCTTCAGATTGAGAAATTTCAGAAAGTCACTTCATGTATAACATCTGCCACCCAGATTTAGCAGAGTGAAATACTGTCAAACGCAGTTGGATCTTCAACCATCCTGTCATTACTCTGCCTCCTCAAACTTGACAGCCTCAAATGTGCCAAGCCCCCATCAGCAGTACTTCTGGAGCACTGGGAAATCCAACAAAAGTAGCATATTCCAAGTCTGCATCTGCTTCTCCTTGCATGAGGAAGTTCTTATTTTTAATGAGCCTTTTTTTTTTCCTTTTGTAAAGACAATGGAAGCTGGTGGGCTTACCCAGTAAACAGAGCACAACAACTGTCATCATATTTTAAAATATTACTCACAAACAAGTAGCTCATAAACAACAAAAATAATGGATTCCAGTACCCCAAAAGCTTTATTTTTTTCTAGTATCTAAAAGAGTATAGCTGTATTTTTTCCTTCAGAAAAACTGTATCAGGGTATCTTCTATCCAAACTCTTTTTTTTTTAAAATGTCTTTCAGTACTCCCCTCAGAATGATTTTGTTAATATTGACTGATGTTTTCAAAGTTTTATGGGGGTTAAAAGTAGAAATTTGATAGACACATACCTATCAAAGTTATTCCCAAAGAATAATTTTCTCAAGAAGCCAAACTATTTAGCTCATTGAAATAAATAGGAACTTTGGGTTAAGTCCAACTTCAAGTCCAAATAACACATCTCATTGACAAATCCTCAAGCGCCAGACACAGGAAGATTCCATTATTCTCATTTTACAAAAAGGAGAAAACAAATAAGGACCAGACAAAATAATCTATGCATGAAAGTTAAAGTATCACAAAGCACTAGGAACTCCACCTATTGAGGTCTGCCAAAATGGCCTGTGTGAAATGCAAATGACAGAAAGCTGATGGTACCTTCTACACGTTGCCATCTGAGAACGTACATCACCCAGGTTGCTGAAAACAATGACTAACTACATAATGGTCTACTACATGGCCATGAATATTCACATTAGTGATAAACAAGGGTGTAGAAAAGTTGGAAGGACTTTTGGAAGCATTAAGAAGGTGGAAGGTTCCTAATTAGGAAGGTTTTTTGCTTCTAATCCACAGCAGATTTGTAATATAGGGCCAGGTGCAATAGATTCCCCATGAAAATATGCCAGAAGTTCTGCTGTACTTATGTCTTACTGTAAAAGAAAGACCAATAAAGCAAATAAGGAAGTAAGAATATGTATGTTATTGTGGGGATGGGGAAAAACATCTTAACTTGCTCTTTACATACAGCATTTTACCTAGATTACTACACTATGTGAGCTATGAAATCTCATGTCATCTGTTGTCATTGATTGTTGTTTCATCACATAGAACTGGAACCAGAAGATAAGAAAACCTTCTTTCCCATTGTCAACTCTCCATGCAGGGGGGAAAAATGTGTCAAAAGAATGTGAAATACAAACTCCTCATGTCAAAATGTGAGAACTCAGGGTAAAATCCACAGAATTAGTAGCTTCATCTGGAGCTGTGGTATAAACAAAAGGAGAAGCCACAAGGGAGGAGCATCTCGGCAAATTATTACCCCTGCTGTGACTGCTTGGGCACCATCTCCTTCCAGAGAAGCCTCAAGACTGAACATGTGAAGTTGAAGTAACTCCTGCCTTCTCCCTGTCATTCCCACCCTGCCACCATGACTCTCCAACTCCTGAATTACCCTGGCACCACTCTGTGGGGCTGCGCTGACACCCCAAACAGGGAACCGGCACTGCTTAAAAAAAAAAAAAATTCCAGAAATAAATGTATGCATTTAATTCACAGCATGATCCCTCAAACTATTGTTCTGGCCTAACTGAAGGGTGGAGCGGCACAGTGTGCTGGGAACGGGAATACCTTATGCCAGTATTGTTGACAAACATTTTGGATTGTGAAATGACAGCCTTCGGAAGTTCCCTAACTGCTCCAGGCATTAGGCTTGAAATTCCAGTGCCTGGTGGGTCTTAATCTACCCTCTACAGGTTGTGATTTCTGCACTATTTCAGACTCAGCAATGTCTGTTCTGTAGCTTAGCTGATTGCTCTAAAGGCAAGAGCTCTGTCAGCCACCTGCGCTCTCAGCACTGAACCCCACTGGAGGTTTAGTCACTTAATGGGCTCACTTGATAATGTAACAAGGAATGGTAGAAACTTCCCAAGAAGAATCTGATTGTTTTATGCTGATCACCCAAGATCTTCACATAAACAGGTGGGATATAGGAAAAGCTACCCTTGAAAGGTAGACACAACCAAAACAGGGTTCTCCAGTTGATCCCCTACAGCAGGTACATTGGATAACATCACCTTAATTTCTGATAACATCACCTTAATTTCTAAGTGCATAAATTACTCTTTCTCTCCACCTCATCTCCTCCATTGAGGACTGGCAATAAAAAACAGGCATAGCAAATGGAATTGCATGCAGTTTCCTGGAACTTGTACTAATGGAGATCAGTTAAGAAAAATATAGAGAGCATAATGTTAACATGACTGAAAATACACAAGCATATAGAAAAATTTGTTAGTCTCAGCTTCAGGTCATCATTCCTGCATGCCTAGGATTTAAGCAGAACAGAATGAAAATTAGCCTGTGTACAGATCTATGCAACTTGCATCAACATCAGGAACAGTTCCGTTACACTCAACCTTCACATGGAAATTCTCAATGCATCTAAAAATATAAGTTAGTTCAAACCAACAGGAGTCAAGGAAGGAAATACTTTACTCCAATTTTACTTAATAAAGAATTGAATGACACTTAAGTGTCATTAGCTATATTTCTTATTGTGCTTTGGGTATTTAGTGCTGAACAGAAGATGTATGTCCTGGCATGAGCATTAGTTGCCCATAGAGCTGGTCAATGATTTAAACACTCTAGGGGAAGTATTTATTGTTTCACTTCACTGAGTTATGCTTTTATTGTTATTCACTCTGTGTCAGTTAATTGCTATTGAATGCCAGCTTAGAGACTTGGGTAATAAAATAGATGAATTTTGCAAAAGTGAATGAAGAAGATTTCCGTTTGGTGGTTTGGTACAAAATTTCTGAGCATAGCTAAGGCATCTGTTGAAAAGCAACCCAGTAGCAAGGTTGGGAAGACTCCAGCATTCTAGTCCTTATATTGTCTGCTCTAACTGGACTTCCTGTAATTTACTTCCCACAAAACAAGTAAAAAGTATTTCTATGACCCTCAGCAACCAAATAAAACCAATCACTCAGCAACAATGAAAGGCCTTATAATTTTCTCATGATATACATACAGTAGAGAAACAGTCAATGCTTATTTATGCATTCAGACAATACCTGAAGCCTGCCTATCATATAGTTCCCTGTTAGAGCAAAAAAACTTTCCAAGGCAATGTAACATTTGTTCTAATCTTTAAAATAGCTCCATCTTCTGGCATTCTCTTTCCATATTATGTTTAAGTACCATATTTCTTATCAATTTTTAGTTCTGTTTGGTACTGACAACTCAAATGTAATTTTACTGTTAAGGTACTTAACATATAGTCAGTCCCATGTCCCAGACTATATTAGGCTCATGAAGTCAAATGAAAAAAGGCAACTTAAATTACACCTCTTGAAACAGTGGATAGATCTACTCAGGTATTTGCCCAAGATCATCTACATGTTAACACTACCTTGTGAAACCACTCAAGACCAGAATCTCTGTCTGGGCAGGGATCTCCCTGTCTTCTGGACAAGAAACCTGGAAGACCAGCCCAAGATTTAGGCAGGATCACCCTGGGGCAGTGCCCATCCCTTGCTCCTGATCACACAGACACTAAGGAGTTGGTATTCCTTATTTCAGCCTACTAGTTAACAGTCTATTATTATGCATGCAATGGGCCTTAGAGCCTTTTGTGGAGAAGGTGACACAGACCCACCTGGGACCATTTAAAAATTTCCGCACAACTTTCACAATCAAGGGCAGTGCCAAATGGCAGTGGTAAATGTGAGGTTGGACAGGCACTCAGGCTGATGCTCTGGCACCGTACAATTAAAGCTTTCACTGCCTAATAGATTTGGGTAATACAGTGCTCTTACCAGGTTCTTCTTATTTTTGCGTATTCAACTGTTTTGAAAGCTTGTTCAAATGACTGTTAGCATAAAGTATATAAAGCACCAAAACAGGGGCTAGAACTCCTGTGCCGAGAAAGTAAAACGTCTTTATTTCCTCTTACTCTCTCTGTTCGTTGCCAATGGGGTTCCTCCTTTCTCCAGTTGTATTTTAAAAGGAAATGATGGACACTGCTGTACCTTGGGGGAGGAAATGATGGCACCTGGTCTAAAAAGCTAGCGTTTAAGAAGACAGGGGAGCCTTCCTCAAATGACTCAATGGTCTCTATTCCAAAATCAGATTCTGCTTCACATACGGAGTTCTGCTTTTTTCTTCCTATGGGTTTGCTCATGCCTTAGGTGTCAATATTCAGCATGTGGGGTTACATTCTGGCTGAGGTACCCAGAAGCTAGACACTGCTACCCAGTTGGTTGACATGACAACTCCTCGTTAGATGCAATGCAGTCCTTGCTTATGAGAACATAGAGGCTACATATTAACAAGCACATTTCAGCATAGAAACTCTGTTTAAACTGAAGCATATGCTAAGAAAGAATTAGCGTAAATGTATGTATGCTTTGTGTGGTCTGTAGAATGAGGCAATAAATACTTCTATGAATAAGCAAACCCCTGAATCTTAGTGGTGGTGTTGGTTCCTTCAGTAGACCTCTGAAGAACTATTCATTCCAATGACTCCTCAGCAGAGGTCCTGAAATTAACAATTTCAGGAAAGTTGTTTTTGTGTTTTGTTTATTTTTCTTCCACTAAAGAATTCAGCTTCAGGACTATGAAATTAGTTTTAATGCAAAATATTACACGATGATTCAGTTCTTCTTGTGCATATGCTGATGCAGATGACTGCTGAAGATCAAAACAGAAGGTAGAGGAGAAAAAAAAAAAAGCCAGATAAACTACGAAAAGAATTTCAAAGTCCTGACATTATAGTCAAAAATAGAACTTCAAACTTTTAAGCAAGCAGGAAGTCTTACTTCAAGGGACAATACATTAAAAACACTCTTCATAACCTGGGTAAAATGTTTGCAGCATCTTCCCTGTTGAAAGATAGCTGCGTCATCTGTGTGAACAGTAGTTCTGCTGAAGTACAAGTGCCCACTGCCTGGAGAAGATGAGAACCCAAGTCCCAAAGCCAGCTGCAGTGCCCTACAAGCTTCACTTGTGCAGGAAGTCATCAGCAATGCTTGACTTGGAAGATAAGCTCATTAGATTCGATCTGATTACATCTTTGTGTTTGAACACATGCACTTTTTTTTTTTCTTAAGTCTATGAGGACTGAAACACCACGTCACTACCTGAGGTGGTAAAACAGTATCCAACTGGATACTGTTTGGATAGATGACCCAACCCAGCACCCACCCAAGTGAATGCAGGCATATCAAGAAACTTGGTAACCATAGGGAATACTCTGACTCCATGTCAAAAAAAATGAATTCTGAAAAAAGAAATTATCCATATTAATGAGTTAAACTCATGCAGCATATTTTACTAGAACAAAAAAAAATTTATATTACACATTATCAACAGTGAACCAAGTTTCCTGAGTACAAGACTGCATATAACAAAACGTCAAACTTTACAGCAGTAGAGGCAAAAATTACAATGTCTGAAAGGATGGTATTGCAAGCTCCCACAGTACAAGAAAAAATACAAGAAAAAAAAAACTTCATGATGGTTTAGCTAAACAGGACAGTGGTTTTAAAATTTGTACTGTATTTATCAAGTTAAACGTTTCAAAAATACACAGACACAAATAGACAGATACTCTTCCAACAGTACAAAACGATTCCATTACACACCACGGATCCTGGTTTCCAGTGAACCCAAGCAGTGTTAAATATTGCTGTAGTAGTTTTTATACTTCGTTGCTAATTCTAAACTAAGCAGACATTGCAAAGGGAAAAAATAAACCTTTTATGACATAAGATGAAAAAAGCAATACCTGTCCTTTCCACAACGCCTACATTTCCAGAAAACCATGGACCTGATCCTTCAACTAGCATAGACTTACTTATGAGACTAAAATTAAATGTCACTGGTTTTAAAAGAAAAGAATTAGTATTAATAAAGATAGACAAGTATATACATGTATTCAGGATTGAAGACAAAGCATGCCTTTCTACACAATAATTAATTCAGTAAACACACTAATAACACTAATAACATACAGAAGAAAAAAACAGGTTACTGAGTTAAAAAAAGCAGACTTTAAAAGTAGAATTTTACTATAAGCGTATATTGAGACAGTCATATACAAAATGTTTGCTTGGTGTATTTAAATGAGATTAAACTATACTGAACCTTCTGTATTTCAGTTGTCACGCATACTACGCATACTAAGCTAACAGTCCCTTGAAGGCAGCATCCTCCCTCACTTAAAATCAATAGAAATTTTGCCATCAGTTTCTGAGTCAAAGAAATTTTATAGACTGTTTCTTCCCCACTGCCTCCAACACCTTTTTTCCATTTTAGAAACAAGAGCAGAAATAAATCTCTCCTTTATAAGAAGAAATTTGTCTGAACAATGCAAAAGCCAAATATGCAGATTTTATTTTCAAATCTCTTGCAACAATTACATTCCCGCAGGAGAGCAGACTTTTATTACCTTTCCCTGAAATACCCAACCCTCCTGATCACTACCGTATCATCTGATTACACGTAAGGAAAATCACATGCTTGAAATTCCTTATGAATAGAAAAGCATGTACCAGATCATTTAGGTAAGCAGAAAACCCATCACATATGGTAGGTCTGACCATGGTCAGTTCAGAACAGCAATTACTTGGCTGCCCATACTCTGCCTTTTGAGGGAGAGTTGTCTTAGCCTAGATTCTTCTAACACCAACCTGTATGGAGCCATCCTTTTACCCTTCTTTTCTTCATTTCACAAGGAACCATGACCAGGAACACATGCCTTTCAAGTGTGAAAATTGCTGGACTGAAGAATGGCTCCATATTTCATACTTGGGCAATCACAAAAGCCCAAGGGGAATGCTATCTAATTCTTACAGTTTAAGAACCTTTGCCAGACAGGGTCATCTGTCTGCATCTCTCCTAGGGCAGCATTTTATGCATCTTGCCCATAACAGCCTTTCCTAAAGCCTAGAAAAGAGGCATACACAAAAGCAGAAAAAGAGAGGCACAAGCATTTGATTTAGAAGTAAACTGCAGGATTTTATGCCACCTCCCAGTCAATTCCCTGCAAGTCAAAGCAAGGAGCTTAGGTCTTCATTTTAACTAGATTCACTCATGAATTTGGATATCTAAAGTGTGAAGCAACAAAACTAGAACCTTTAACAAATTGAAGTGGGGAAGCAAGAGAAAAGGAAGCAGAAATTAAAACAGCTCTATGACATGGGTTAACAAATAGAAAACTTCCTTCAGAGTAACAGCCGTATCTCCTCCAAACTTCAACATATACCCTCTTTGACTGGTTTGCACAGGTAAGAAATTAAGTCAAATGCTTTGCCTGCTCTTGTCTTATTTATCATATGCAGAGCAAACCTTAGGTGGTAGACATGGATTCTGGAGCGGAAGGCAGGCCTTTCAGGAATACATTACTGCAATTTCAAGGGAGAAATGGCATTAAAGGAAGTATTTGCAGTCGTACCAGAAAGCATTTCAGGTTTCAGGGCAATGTTGCCAAAAAATAGTTTTTAATTCATTACATACTATTTGGTGGTGATTCTTTTTTTTTCCCTTGAAAATCCAGTTCCTGGAGGCAGAAATCTTTTTCTTTAAAAGAAAAGGTTTTAGCTTTTAGCTCTCAATGCAAAAAAGAAAATCTTGGACACAAATAAAAACACATCTAGAATTTGGGGGAGCAGGACCAGCCTCAGGGTTACCCTTGCAAGGGCAGGAAGTCAATCACAATTAAAATATAAACTGTTCAGCAGTTTAAATAGTTCAGCAAAAGGAAGAGGTGAACAGAGAAGCAGGGTTAAGAAGAGGCAAGGCAGATAGCAGAAGAGAAAGAAATTAAAATGCACAAGAAAAAGGGAAACAGAATGTGTTGAGGAGTACCTTGGAAAAAATCTCTTCCCTTATGTTAGCATAATTGTAAGCACATCCTTGCTTTCCTCAATATCAGTATATATTACTTCTTAAGGAAAATGTTAGTATCAACTTATCCTCAGTCAATATTTGCACTGCTAATCAAAAAAGATCAAATGATCACCTCAAGAGATATAAAATCCTACTTATTACATAATCACTCAATGAAGGGTTAAAATGACATCTTGTTTGTTCTCTACTCAGTCTGTAATTGCTGGATGATGACAAGTTCTGTAAATAAAACACTGTTCATAGAAGTGTCACTCAACTTATTACTTTTGCATGTAAAAAGTTCTTTGATTTTCTGCTTTCTGTTTTATGCAACAACAACAACATCCTGTTACTAGTCCCTTAACCTAAATGGCTGCTAAGTGCTAGAGGGAAAGCCAAGAGGCCGCAGATACTCTAGATGGTTATGACCTGTCAGAAAGCACCCTCACTATCACTCATTAATTCCTAATCCAGTTTTGTAGCAAACTGAGAGTTTTGGTTTTTTTAAGCTGTTCTCTCAAAATGGAGAGCTTCCCATTTGTCACCAAGATAATTTTGAAAATAAGAGCAAAAACATCAATCAGCTGTTTACTAAATGTTCCAGATCACATGGAGAGAAGCACTCTGAACATCACCCTGGTAGCTCTTTCTGAATATCCATCTAGTTAATACATCATGTGAAGTTTTACACCGAACCAGAAGGAAGCATTAAAAATCTACAAACTATTAAACTATTGGAATAGTTTATGGTAGTAGTCATGGTATCTGTGCTTCGGCCCAGGCCTACTTTGGCTAATATCAGAACTTCTACAGGCTTCACTGAGTTGAAGATTGCTCCATTAATTACACTACATGAAAGTTTATAACTTGCTTTTTAAGATGACAAATTTTAAATGTAACTGTATGAGACATGTACTGATCTAAAGAAGCTTATTGTAGAAATTCAAGGGCAAAAGTTTAAGTTAAAAACCATTTCCTACACTTAAAAAAATACTGTATCTAAAATTCTCTCTTAAATATTACCGCTTTCATCTTCAAGTAGGCACACTAGAAGTAGGTTGACACTGCAGCACCACTTTAATGTGCAAGAGATAAAAGGAAAGAGACCAAGAAAAAAAAGTGTGACACTGTTAGTGAAAAAATATCACACAGAAAACAAGACATCCTAATTTCTCATATTTATTAACTTAAGGCACTGGTACAGATAATAGCAGTAATCAAATATAAGAAAATAACTTCATCACGACAAGACTCTTGGTTTCTAAGCATACGTATCTGCCAATTGCTATGATTTATCTGGTATTTTTTTCATATTAAAATGAAGCATTCCTATTCCACTTCATTGCATTTCCATAATTCTTAAAAATAAGTAAAAATACGAAAAGACAAAACAAAACAAAAAACTCACAATACTTACCAGGAATAATCATGAATAAAAGCCTGGGTAGATTTTTACTTTCATCTTTCGAGAGGTCCTTCCAGGGCCCGCACTTTAAGACATGTGTAGCAGCTCCACAACAGTAAATAAATTCTTCATGTAATGGGACTGGTTCTTCTGACCTCATGTTTGCTGTTAGACAGAGTAAGAAAATATTATAATTTACCACCAAATATTTACCCAGCTAGCTCTGTACCGTTACATTTAGCCCACCACAGAATTAGAATTGCCTATTACCCCCAAACACAAACCCAATAGCTAGGCATGCCCCTGATATTGGAGCTCAGTGCCTTAAACAGCAACTATCACCAAAAAAATAAAAATATCTTTATCAGGTGACTGGTTATGAATTCAAATTCCATCAGGATGAACTATGACACAAATGAGCACCTGCCAAAATAAGCATATGCGGAAGGCTAGCAGGTGCTGTTATCAAATGGAGGATCAGCACCAACTCTGGTTTCTGCACGCTTACTCACGGGCTCCACTTGCAACAGAGCACAGTGCCTAGCAAGTCCTTCCTAATAACTTCAGGGCTTTTTTAAGGTCTGTAAAATACCTTTAATCTGGTAAGAGCTGTAGTTCAGGTTTCTGAGAGCAACAGCTCTAGCAGAGCTGAAGAACTTGGTTAAGTTTTGTAGGAATGGCTGTGAACTTTAATTCAAAGGATGACTGTGGTTTAACTTTCAGGATGGATTATGTAGAAGCATTAAAGTTAACTGAAATATATATGCTATATAAAGATGAAAGCATAACAAGAAAGAAACCATAAGGAAAAAAAAAAAAAAAAAAAAAAACTAAGATCATACACCAGCAATTCTCAAGAGTCCCTCAAGGACTTTGCATGCAGCCACTGGGGAAAAACTTTTTAGTAAGTCTAATTTTGAAAGGAGCAGAGAGAAGTAACAAGCACCTGAATGTCATTTAATAAGATCGTTATCTTTCCCAAGTCCAAAAAATCACTATTTAGTTTATGATTTATACAAGAGCAATGCCTCACTACATGGAATTAGGAGACAGAATTTAAGCAAGATAAGAACGTGAGCAAATGACATGCAGGAAAAAATAATATTGCAATAAAGTGGATAATAATTCTATGTGCCATGATAAACTTTAAAATATCAAACATACCTAACTAAGGATAACATTAGCCCTTTCAAATCTCCTTGCCAAGTGGAAAAAAAAAAAGGGCATTCATTTTTGAGTACAAGGATCCAACCTTTATTTCCTAACCGCTTTGTGAAGTTTTGGGCCTGAAAATTTAACAGTGGTACAAAGCATTACTGATAACAAGCTCATTCAACTACTGTACTGATACACTACACTCTAAATAAAGATCCTCAAAGCATCTAGACTGCTTGTGGGGAAAAGCATCTGTTTAGGAAACAAAGAAATTTAAAGTGAAGCAGACAAAGTTTCCAGAATCAGCTATGGGAGGAGGGCAGTGATACTGGAAGATTGTCAGAGCTACAGGAGCAGACCTCAAGTGAAGCTGTATGTAATGATGTGACTGCATAAGAAGTGCACTCGTAGAAACAAGAGTTCCTTTCCTCCCTCAGGGAAGGAAACTTCCTCACACGGGAAGTTTTAAAAGGTCAGAGCTGAACAGCAGCCCATACAGAGGAGCCAGATTCTGATCATTTAAAACAAATCAAGTCCCTGGGAGACAAGAGGGTGAAGGAAAATACAATACAAACAGAAAATGCTTCTGGGGAGAAGCATGTGGAATTATGCGGCAATTTCAATTACCGTATAATTCTCTGGATAAGGCTTTTTTCCCACCTCTTAACTGCAAGGGAGACATCTCTATTGCATCATTATTCTCCGTGTTACCTTTCTAACTTACAGTGCCTAGAATATAAATAATTCACGCAAAGGTTGTCAAACTGTAATAAGGTCAGTTTCGCAATGTATCATTCCTGCTCTATTTAACTCCTCATTACTTAAACCTGAAAGAAGTCAAGATCATCTCTGACCAAAAAAAAAAAAAAAAAAGTTATTCTGACAACCACTGTATACATTCAGTCTGAGATGTTTACACTGCAGAAAGCAATTTTTTTATGTCCTTACTTATAAAAGTAGGTTTCATTCAAAGCTTTTGATCACAGACAAATAAAATCAGTTACAAAGTTTAATTTGAGAGTGATTGCAAAATCCCACTGACAATTCTTGATTCTTAAGTAGCACTTGCAAGATGTTGCAATACCTGGAAGCAAGACTGCACACTAGAAAAGAAAATGCTGAACAGTTAAAAAGCCTGCAAAGAGGTCTACTAAATTTCTGAAAGAAATCACCCTCTTGATATAATCTTCAAAGTTTCCTGATACCACATCAATGCAATAGAAGAAGGTGTTTTATTTATTTATCCACTGCAAGGAGATTATTTGTATTTTTTGCCTTTGGTAACACAAATAGAGAAAAATTAGGAGAGAATACGGTGAAGACATGACCACAGGGTTCTGGAAGGGAAAAAGCTAACAATATGACTGTAGGAAACCAGGTCCCTTTATATCCCATGGAATATTTTCTCCCTCCTCTCCATAAATTCATTAAACAATGAAAATAATATTACAAGAAAGGCCTGGCAAAGAAAGATATGGTTCAGAGTTCTGCTGTAATACACAAACCTAGATTACTGGTTAGGGCTTTAGCCCTAAATTAACACACCCTTAACGTAGGTGTCTACCTAAAGGCAAGCTCCTGTTCTGGGATACAGAGCTCTGGGCTACAGTACGTGGCCTCATTAGTGAGGAACCCATGGTGTTAGCCCCTAGGTTTCAACTTCAGGATGAGCCAAATCTCTACCAATAAAGCTTATAGCGAGACCTCAGACACACGTTCTCACGTGCAGGCATTTACAGACCAACATCGATATTTAGGTGTCTTGTGGATGATCTGGATTGCACTTAATGTCACTGTTTCATATGACAATATTTTGGAAAAAGATATCCATAAGGAGTAGATTACTTCTGTGCATCCTTGTTTCAGACTGCTCCAAAACAACAGTAAAGTCAACCTTCCCAGCACACGTGGGGCTTCATCATTTATGCAGCACACCTGACAGCACATTATCTGCTCTGTCCTACAGTACTGCTTGGGCTTAAAGCTTAACTTGAGAGATCATCTGGAAATCACAGCTCTGTTATGTAATGAAAATAGCACTTAGCGAAAGGATTATCCCAAACTTAGTTAACGTTGCATAGTGTATCTCGAGTGAGGTATTTACGCTGCTGGTCTGGGCACACTTTCCAGACGCTGGATTCACACCTGGCAGAAACAATCGAACGCAAGAACGGACAAGCAGGTGCCATTCAAATGGATTTTAGTAGACTGGAAAAACAGGCTTACAGGAACCCATGAAATTCAAAGGCAAGTTTTGAAGCAGCAGCTTGAAGAACATTGTTATTCCCGCCGGTGCAGCATTTGAGGGATCGCATCTGGAATATATGCATCCAGTTTCAGGCTCCCCAGTACAAACCGGACATACTGGAGAGTCAAGGAGATGATGAATATGCTGGAGCATGTGATGTATGTGAAGAGGATGCCAGTGCAGCATTAGTTCAGGCTTAAGAGGAGAACAGAAGACTTGGATGAACAATGTCTTCTGCAATCTGACTAGTTGAGAGGGGTTGGGCTGAATGTCCTCCAGGGATCCTTTCCAAGCTAGATTTTAAGTGCCATTTAGCAATGACAAATCTCTAATATAATCTCTATTCACTTGAGCTCTCAGGTATGATCTATAGTATCTATTCAGGGAGATGGTGAAAGACAGATATAATGATTTAATAAAGTTTCTGTATTTTTTTTCCCCTCTTGGACACAACATGACCTTTCCAGGAAAAGATAAGTAAGCTGTGGAACTTGGTGAAAATATCATAAAGGACAACTTAGGTAAAAGCCATCAGATAATCAAGTTCAGAATTCAGAAGAAGGCTTTAATGACAAGCAGTAGTCATGTTCATGGACTCTAGCTTGTTTAGATAAAATCCGCTTGGGAAGCTGCCAGAGAATAAATGGTACCTAGGAAACCTGGTTGATCTTTAAAGAAATAGTACTGTATCATCAAGAAGAAACCATCTCGTTGGACTGGAAGATCATGAAAATCAGCAGGAATCCTACTGGGCTAAATCAATTTAATCAGGTAAATACAAGAGTGCATATAAAATGCAGAAGCAAGCACAGGCAAAGTATATGAGCAGTTCTGTTACTCTCCTCATTAGGGACAAAGCTTAGGAGGCAAAGTCCAGCTGGAGCAAATGCTTAGGGCCACATATGATAACACAAAAGGATCCTACACTTTTCGCTATAAGCAAAAGAATGTTTACAGAATATGTGGGTCTCCTGATGAGTAGGGTTGTCAATCGTTCAAAATAGCCAAAAAAAAGCTGAAGGAGCCATCATCATTCCATTGTTGCAGGCTTTGCATCCCAACCTTCAAGTGCACTAATATGGCTAGCAGAGGGGAGAGGCAGGCAGGCAACAATGGAAGCAAAAGTTTGGGAAAAATTTACAGAAGCTGAATATATTAAAATTCATGAGACTGGGCTAGAAAAGAAAATAACTGATGCCACTGCAAGTTGCCATTATCAAAGAATCACGGCAAATACAGGAGGTGCTTAATGACTAGGAGAACAAAATAAATAAACTAAAGCCATGGCCTGTTTTAGTCAAGAAAGGTAAGGGGAAAGACTCAGGTCAGTCTTGGGGAAGATCATTCAAGCAAGTATTTTTCTAATTGCACAACAGAAAAGACAATTCAGAATTTAGCGAAAAAGATTTACCCATGGCAAATCATGCTCAACCAACATGACTGCCTTTTATGATAATGTGACTGGCTACGTGTACGAAATAGATGTGGTATACACTGCCTTATCAACCCTTTCGACAGCATTTCCCACCTCTCATTTGCAGGTTAAGGCTAAACAAACCGACTTATATAGGTGAACTGGCTGAATTAACTGGCTTAAAAATGAGCAGCCAATCACTGGCTATCAGCTGAATGCCAAATAAGTGAAACCAATGTCAACTCTAGGGCCTACAGAGGCCTAGGGTCTACACTTTATTGAGAAAAGGGGATGATGAAACAAAAATGAGGCCTCAGCAAACAAGACTGAATCAGCTGGGTCTCTTGATGAAGCCAGAGAAGAGCTCAATTCACAGTGTTAATTTTCCTTGAGAAACTTAAGACCAATCTTGGGCATCCTGCTTCAGTAGCAGCTAAGAAGCAACAGGCTGAGCATCAGCCCACCTGAAAAAGACTCATTTATTCAGTTTGGTGTCTGGCACAACAAAAACCAACATGCTCTCAACAGAAACAAGTGTGTATCGGACTGAATTAGCAGAAGCACAACCAGCAACTTGAGAGAAGCTACTCTTCCTTTCCAGTGAGTAGTAGTGACAACGCACCTGCTATACAGAGTCTAGTTTTGTCCTATCTCTCCGACTCCCCAGCTGAAGCAAGACACTGGGAAAACAGAGATGGTCAAGCAGAGAACTGTCAAGATTGTCACCAGCCTAGGAAAAAAAAGACATCTGAGGAAAAGCTGAAGAAATTGCACTTTTTTAGTTTGGTAAAGAGGAGTAATGTAACAGTAACATACAACCACTTGAAGGAGAACCAAAGATATCAGAACCAAACTTTTCTTCAGTAGTTTCAGATGGTAAAGTAAGAGGCAAGTTGTCCCTTGAAAGGGACATTAAAACATTACAAAAAGCTTCTTTGCTAGCTTTGGAAGACAAATAAAGCAGCTCTGGAATACAAATTGTAGAACGTTTGTCCAACTGTCAGCTAGACAAAGCAGTAGCTCTGGTCTGAGCAGAAGGTTGGACTAAGTTTCCTCTAGAGCTTCTTTAGGTCTCTTCAACCAACATTTTGCAATTCTTATGTGCCTAAATATCAGAAAGGATCAAACATGAGCTACAAAAAAGATTTCAGGCAGTTTTTCCAGTACCTTAGCAAAGACAGCAGACATCTTCAGGACCAGAGCAGATAACAATAACTATACAGGTCAGAAAAGGAATGTGATCAGTGCAAAAAAGTAACTGGAGATATACTTACATATCTATTTACACACACACACACACACACACACATATATGGAGTGATGTTCCTCCAGTTAACTGCTAGATACTGGACTCTAACAATTTATGAAACATTTTCCCTTGAACGGAATCATCCAGACCTGCAAAGCTCTCCGATGTGCAGACTGGAACTAATCTGCTCAAAGCTAAGAACAAGAAAATAGAAGGAAGAGACTGACTGACTGCTGCAAAGATGAATAACGAGGAATGAGGAGAGGAGGGAAGTAATACCTAGATGGCATCACAGGTTTCTTTGGGACAAACAACAAACAGTTGAAGCCAGTTTCTCACAGAAAAACAGAAAAAGTAGGCCAAGGAAGCTGCAGGCTGCTGTGACACTGATCACAAATCTTGAACCATTCTGCAGGAGAAAAGCAGCCATTAGCAGATAAAATAAAAATGTTTCTTTATGCTCTAAACTACAAATCCACGTCAAAGATATATGATGGACAGAACATACTAGTCCCTTTTGTGCTAGCCCTGAAACATTAAACAAATCCTATGAAGTATTATTATAAAAACATGCAAAGGTACAAAAATAATACTGTACAAAAATCAAATGAAGAAATGTAGTTACATGAAATGTCCTTTAAAATGCATTAAAAACCAACCTGGCATACCTAAGGCAGCACTAAACAGTAGGCTGTGTTCCTCTAAAATAAGTAAAATAACTATAAGGCCTTGTACTGAGGGATGGCTCAGTCTTCTAGCAATCCAATGCTTTCGTTCTGTTTTGCTCCTGTCTCCCGCTCTGAGCAGTAAAACAGCTAGAGTTTTACTGGTGACAGCAAAAGCATCTCTGACATGCGGAAATCGGGTATAGGCTGCAAGTTATTCACAGCTAGAACTGTGATGATTAAAAAAAACAAGGAAACACAGAATGAAAACTGGAAGCAGTTCTCATTTCTGTACAGGGGACCATGAAAATTCCCACATTTATGGTGGAAAAGGTCCTACATGTGATGCCCTATCAGTTTGTTAAATCATACCCACACAGTATCTTTTCAGAAGAGAAAAAGCATCACAAAATCTTCCTGTTTTATTAAAAACAAGATGAATTTACTTTATAAGCATGATTACGGGGGAGAAACCTCAAAGATTACAAGAGAGACGTAGCTATACCCCTAAAAACTCCCCCAAATCCCAGTTAATATGCAAGATTTTAACCTGATGCTAAAGCTAATACAACAGACAACCAATAAACTACTTGCTTAAAGAAACAAGTGCACGCAGGTAGATATTAACGCTTTAATTTGCAAAGTGCAATATGGGTCATTTTCCAGAATAGAAAATGAGATTTCTGAAAAACAGGAAGGCTTTTAGATTTAATTCTAAAGGAAGAACAGTCACTACCTTGAATGCAATTTTGAGAACTACTGGATGGATAAAGTCACTTTTAAAGGTATCATTCTCTTTGAACATTGCATTAAGAGTGTTCTGGATCCTCAAGAAAATCTTGGCTTTTAAAAGTGAAATCCCACTCAGGAATACACAGAAGGTAGAGAGATAAATTACAGGTGGATGTACCAAATACACATTAGATATATGATCTGGGATTAGCCTGCAGTCTTAGCAAAAAATCAATCAAGTAAAGACAGTATTTCTATATGACAGAATGCAAAATGCTGGAGCTGAAGTGCAAAGTCTTCATAGTAGAGAAGGTTTCTAGGGAGGAAACTATGCCAGGTCTCATCTGAGAAGAAAATTTTACAGAGGCAGCAGACTTATGTCAAGAGCATGTTGTAAATGAGCTTTCCCAGCTGCCTGCAAGCAAATCAAGCAAAAATTCTACCATAGGAGACCAAAGGGAAACAAATTATATTTGGGAGTGAATAACATGGTAAAAAAAAAAAAAAAAATCACAAAGATGACAGTCTCCGAATTCTGTAATTTGTTTAATTGTTTATTTCCCTATCAATCATGTTGGACACAGTATCAATGTTTTGGGAAATGAAAGGCAAAAAAAAGATATAACACCATGATTACAGCCCATCTTAAAACCTCTCCGCAGCTTCCTCCGCTATAACCTGTTTATGGACCTGACTGCACACATAAACATTATCATTCAAACTCCAAACTGGAAGCAAATTTGGTCAAGCATTTTAATGAAATTTCACAATATTATGCAGCAGATTATCAAGAGCACAAAAGAATGCAGTTATATCACTACCAACTGCATGCTTAATTTTTTCTAATTGCCTTCATGCATCACGTGGCATAGATCCGCATCTCTTCAATGTAACTAGAAAGCACCAAATACAACGAATAGAAGGTGAGTTGAGAGCAAAAGGTGGCACCTCCTTATTCAGCGGGTGTTTGATCCACAGGGATGCTTGACACTGAGCACCATGAACACTAATGACATTTTGCAAAGCAAGAACTAATTAATGGTCAGGAAATCTACTGGGAAATGCGATGTCTTTAGAGCATCTGTTCCAGAAAGTTCCTAGGTTGGTCACTGGAAGCTGAACGGACACTTATAGCATGGGTTGGGTGAAGTAAAACACACGTGTTTGCCTCTTTCATAAACATCTGATTAGGGCACTGACCATGGCAAGACTCTTGACAGACCTCTAGTTTTGATTGCTTTTATACATCAATTGCAGTAATTCCACGAGGGAAAACACTAAGTGTTAGTGCTATGACTTAGCAACTTTTCAAAGTATGTATTTCCTTCACTGGCACCATAAGCGAGCACCTCAAAAAATAACACTGTGACAATGTGGAACTACAATAATCTTAATAATTGAATAATTAATAATTGAAGGCTTTATAAACCTGAGCCACAGAAGGCACAAATGCACATCTGGACCCTACAAGAGGTCCATGAACGGCCTCTTATGAACGGCCTCTGAGTCCTTAAGTCCCCGAGGGCCAGAACCCTGTTGCACCTCAGGGAACAAGGCTTGAGTAGTCGAAGCCTTTCAGGGCTGTAGCTTCCACCTTGCCCTGAAGACGTCCAAGAAGCTGTTTCATTACTGCCACAGCAGCATTTGCAGGACGAAAATCCTCCAGAGCTGCCGTGCCCCAGCACTGCTTCATCATCACCATCACCTCTTCGTTGCCTTCCACGTTCCCGTGCCACCCCTTTCCCTGCTCCCCGGACCCGCCGCGGTCATTCCCCTTCCCCACCAGCCACCTTCGCGCCTACGTGACCGACAGCGACGCCGCCCTGGGACCGACACGAGCGGCAGCGGCCCCCGCACGCGGCAGCCCCTCCTGCCCCGCCGCGGAGCGGGCGCCTCCCGCCGCGGAGCGGCTCCCCGCG
>VWPW01025337.1:232621-319310 GCA_013389825.1 Crypturellus undulatus
CGCAGCCGGGCGGAAGCGGCGCCGAGGCCGCGGCGGGAGGAGCGGGAGGAGGAGAAGGAGGAGGAGGAGGAGGAGGAGCGGCGCGGGCGCCGCCGCTTCCGCCCGGGCCACGCGCGCGGCCGCCTCAGCCCGCGGCCGCTCGGAGTGGCGGGGACGTCGCTCCCTGTGGGGATTGGCCTTGGGGATGGCCCTGGAATGCCCGGCTTGGGTGGGGGGAAATGGGGTTTGGAATGGGGTAAGCTGGCGGGGGGGAAAGGCGGAGGGAGGAAGGGGAGCCCCAAGGGGAGAAATCGGGATGCACGCGGGGAATGGGGAGTGTAGAAGCACCGCAGAGCATCTCCCCCAAATAAACGATTTGGTGGGCGAGCTCGCGAAGGACATACGTGACAGTAAATCCTTTGTGGAACAAATCAACCTCAGCCGGAGGCTCCGTGTCTAGGAAGTGCTCAGGTGTGACGGCGCTCTGGTGAATAAGGGCATAACATGGAGAAAAAAAGTGAGATTTTAACACCCGTGTTTGTCAAGGATGAGCTCCGGGTGGTCGATGCCGCAGCGCCACTGCTCCTGAGAAACGTGTTGGAAGAGCTATCTCAAATCGGAAGTTGTGCCAAAAAATAATAAATGGCAATATCTGATGGCATTTATCCAAGGGTTGTAGAGGAATTCAGGAGTTGGGTAAACCGCTAGCTGTGCTGTATAACCACTTGCTTAGGATAGGTTTGGTGCTGGAGGACTGAGGAATTGGACAGAAATTTAAATGGTTCCATGAGGAATCTGCAGAACTGCAAACCAGTAGGTTTGATGGATGTGATGAATAAATAGGTGGAAAGGAGAATGAGGACTGTAACGAGTGCAACATGCATAAAGGTGATACACCGGAGAAAAGTCATCTCGTTTATGATGGAATGTCATGCCTGTAAAATCTCTTGGAGGACCTCCATGACCATGTGTACAAGGAAAGCCTGGCTGATGCCAAAAGGCTTTTGACATTTAAGAGTTTTCACCAAAGGCTCTTGAAAGACTAAACTGCTGTGGGATAAGAGTTAAGATCTTCAGATGAATAAAGAGCTGGTGAAAAGACAGGGATAAAAGGTTGGAATAAACTTTTTTTTTTTTTTTTTTCAGTCACATGGCCGGACCTATTGTGTTGTACAGGAATTTGTGCAAAGGTCAGTGCTGCTCAATGTACTCAGAAATGCTCTGGAAAGGGAAATGGATAGTGATGCAGCAAAAAATATTGATACTGAATTATTCAGGCTAGTAAAAAATGTGCAGTGCCAAAGGACCTCAGAATTCACATGGCACAGCCGTAAAAGAACTAATTAATGAGATAAGAGAGCCTAAACGTTTAGACAGAATAACAAGCCCCTGGCCCATTACTGCAGCTCTTGAAAGAGACCTTGGAATTATAGTAGATGTTCTAGGAAATCTCTGTGCTTTGTGCTCAGTAATGGTCAGAAGAAAGCAAGTACCAAGTACCGATATAGTAACAATTTGGAAACAAAAGACCATCATTCAAGTCACAACAAATAGATTTTAATTCCAAGGGTGCTGCCAGTTTCCTCCCCATGGGAAGATGAGGGCTAAAATTCTCTGCAGTTCGTAATCTGATGGCTAGTTGTGATAAGGGTAGATACTGGAAAGCAGAAGGAAAGGGTTTGGGTGGTTCCAGGCAGTATGATATACCTGTAATTTCTTTATCCGGGACTGTGTTGTAAATTATTATTATTATCTTTTTTTAATAGCTGAGAACATTGGTGGTGGTTGTCCTTGTGGGAGAAGTTCAGCCGTAGTTTTATGTGTGATTTGATGCAAGCTTCCTAAGAAGCAGGTTCTCATTAATCTTTAATTTCTTAACTGAGAGCATAAAATGGCTGATTAGCCAGAACTTTCATAGCAACTTCCCCTAGGAAAGGACTGCATTAAAGTCCATTCATTTCATTCCTTCACTTCATGAAGGCTCAAAGCATCCTAGTATGCACTTCATTCAAACAGGATCCTGTGTTGCATTCTCATTCCACATTGGCTTAATTATCCATATTAATAATAAGAGTAATTCAGTACAGGATAGGTGCTGTAAGGTAGATTAATAAACAAGGGTGGATCGAAAGTAGGCAGAAGAGAGAAGAATAATTGGAGTATAGGGTGCTAGCTGGGCCTTGGAGAAGGCTGTTTAATTTCCTGTTGGTGAGTTATTTATCTCCCTCACTATTTCATTTTAGGTATTCCATGTTTAAGATGTGAAAAACAACAGTATAGGAAGTGATGAAGATTTAGTTGATCAGATTGTCTCTGGTAAAAATATACTTCCACTTTGTAATGCCACAACCTGTTTGGAAATCTAGATGCACAGGCACTTATTTACATATATGAAATTATTTAGCATATACACTTATTTACATATATGAAATTTTATAAGTATGTACAAATAAATATTTTATATAGTACACAAATGCACACCACACATATATACACACTATATAAATATACACCCACATGTATATATATATATATGTGTATGGGCACACACCTGTATATACTGGGGGTTGCAAATGTGTATGGTATACCTATTGAAATTTATATGATGTTCATATACATATGTGTACCTCTATAAAAAAGTTAGTTACTGACTTGTTTTCCGTGCTGATATTTTAATATACTCTCTTGATCGATGGTCTTTCTGAAATAACAATTATTTGCGATACATTGATCTTGTGGATTACAGACTTCTAGTTGATCTGGGTGTGCTTGCAGTAAGCAAACAATAAAAATAAAAGCTAATCAAAACAGTCTCTAAAGAATCAATAATCCAAGGGTATGATGCAAGAAGTAAATAAAGCTGGTGAAGTGGGTGTTTTGAGGGCAACATATGTTTTGCATAATAGCTCATCATCTCAGCTCATCACTTGCCTTGCTCTGCATAGTCACGTATGTTATTAGTCATTCCCTTCTTCCTCATAATTGATTCTCAGATATGCATTTTCATCACATATATCCTCATATAAAGAAAGAAAGAAACAAACTTAAAAGCATCTGCTTTTCAATATTTGGACATATTTCTTAAGCAAAACTCCACTCACTATCCTCCAGTGCTCACACTCAGGATTCACGTAAGTATTGTGCTTGGGAGTTGTCCACCACGCACAGGGCCTGAGTTTGGTGTGGGATGTGCAGTTATCGGCAGGGATCAGACATTTTGATTCGATCTGGAGAATGCATTCTCAGGAGAAGATCACAAATGACTCCTTATTTCCTTTTGTATAAACCTGTAAATAGGAAAAAAATCTTCCTTTAATATTCACCGAATTATATAAATGCCTTTATAGCCTTTTGTTTCTTCTGCTCTCTAGTGCCTAGACTGCAGTAGGAAGATGTTTCTGGTGTGTGTGGCTCCTCTTTGATGAACACACACAGAAATGAATGCAATAAATGGAGAGTGATAGAATAAGGGTATTCAATAGGCCAGATAAAGAATTCAGTGATTCTTTTACAGTTAAAGGATCAGCTGTCATGTTGCTTTAGTATAGTGCTTTTGGAGACAATTTACATATTGGGTTGTGAGGGTAATTATGTAATTACCGGTTAGAGTTAAAATAAGCATAATAGGATCCACTTCAAGACACTGATATGAATCTCTTTGAAGAAGCCTGTGTGTGTGTGTGCGCACTAAAATTTTATACTTGCTTAATTAAGGTGAGAAAAGCTTCTCTGCATCGTTTGGTCTAACTTCCTTGCCTGTTTTTATTTATATACAATACTGTTATCTTTATGAAGGAGATTATATTTCCTGTTTTTCTATGAAAACACCCACTAGCTAAATAAACTAATGAGATTACACAGGAAAGGAAAATAATAGTTTGCAACATTTTGATTTCTCATATGGTCAGAATTATTTATCTGGAATCTCTATATATCGAATATGTTAAGATTTTAAAAGTATGTATCTATCATATAAATATTTTTTCTTGCATGGAAATTAATTTCACTGCAGTTGGTTAGCAGTTAAGCTATTGCACTAAACAAATTGTTATAGACTTAAAGAAGTCTAACAAATTCCTAGTAGCAAATTTTCTTTTTTCCTTTTTAATTTCAGAACAGGTGGAAATGTATTTGGAAATGATGAGTTAGAAAACCAAGTCCTAGAGATAGTGAAATGTTTCAAAAAATAGTTGCTTTGTGAGTTTCCAAAGCAGCTGAGACAGAGATTGTTAGTGTTAGGACTAACCTGGCTTTACAGATAGTTAAAGTAAGGAGAGAAACCCTAAGGAGGAAGGACTTATTCCATAGCATTGCAGAGGAAAAAGGAGCTGGGTATGCATTTGGTGGATACGTTCATGTCATAAAAATAGCAGCAGTAAGATTTTAGTGTGCATGCTAAAGAATTAAGTGCAAGGATTGAAATGGGAGGTTATGTATTTATATGGATGGCACAGAGAGTATTGTTTTCACGTGCTGGTTCTTTTCTAAGAAAGTAAAGCCAAAATGCAGCATTAAACAATGGTCCAGAGGCTGCCAAGCAGGCAGAGACTTTGCAAATAGCCCCATTGAAACTAATGAGCCTATAGCAGGTTGCAAGCATAAACGTTTTGCTGGATCGAGGCTGAATTGAATACATATATTTAAAGACCTGTTTAACTCTGGGAGAGAAAAAAATCATCATGAAAGTTTGGGGTAGTGCTTTATAAGGCCTAGTATTCCTGAGTATTTCATGACTTCCTTGGTTATGGTTTTACTGCTGAATAAAATAGGACCTCTGGGTGAGCTTGAGCACTTGACCATTGATTGTCCCGACTCGTTAGCTATTAGCCTGTTCTTTGGCATGTTTTTGGCCTGTGTCTGGAAGCACTTGCTTGAACAATCCTGGCCGCAGTTCAGGGCACAGTGCACACTAAAAATCATCCACAATAGGAAGCATGGACAGGATTGCGCCAAACTTGACATCTTCCACTTCACGATTTTCCAAAACTCTCCTAGTAGGCTTTGTGCTCTTAATCACCATCACATGTTCTCATGCAGCATAGACCCTCAGTTTCATGAAATGAAAACATTACGCAGGAGAGCTGTGTCACAGCCTTCCTATTTTTCAGACACTTTGAAACGACCCCTCTCCCCACAAAATACAATAATTATATTTTAAGGCCACAGAGGTACAACGTGCGTTGAAGAGGAGACCAGAGCCAAGTACTATGAAGTGTAGGTAGAGCTTTGTGTGTCATTTTGGCCTCTTGTCCGTGTAACGGTCCCCGGTGCTATTTCATTTATTGGTAGAGGCGTAACCACTGTGACTAGACCCAAGTAAGGACATTTTATAGGCCCAGATACCAAGAAAGTCTTGAGAAATACTGGTGTTGAAACAAACAAGCCTGGAGTATTTTTCCTGGCAACAAACCATGGGCACAATGGCATTCAAAAAAGGTTTGGAGGTTAGCTAGTCGTATCTCAAAGCACCAAATAAATCTGCAGGAGATAGGTTGTTCTGGCCAGGGCCATGGGGGCCATCTGCTGCATACTTGTTTAGTAAAGTAAATAACACAATAATTGCTATGACCTATATATTTAGGTATATTTTCATAGTTCAGTTTAAAATTCTTAATCCAAAGAAAGCACAATTAATATCCAATGAAAATATAAAATACCCTTTACATGTCAACAGTTACATGATAGCAAACTCTGTCTAGGAACAGATGGTAGTGGCTTTGTTAATCTTGCCCCATAGATGAGTGGAAATTAGGTTCCAAATAGCAAAGTCGGGGGAAAAAAAGTGTTCATATGTGGATCTTAACATACAGAATTAGTTGGAACTGGGTAAACACATAAAAAAAATTACTAGTAAATCTTTCTGAAGGGACATTTGGTTCTTAAAAGTACCCACTGGTATAAAATGTATTTGCAGTTAGCTGTTAATGCAGCTGTGTGTACTGGAACAACTCACACATCAACTGCCCCATATTTAATAGCTGCAAACTGTAATATGAAATAAAACATGGAATTTCATGAAAATACATTCCGGTTATAAATACATTTGAGAACTAGCAAAATAATTAATTTTTTTCCTTGCTTCGCCTTGCTGCTATCTAAAACTGACCATGAGAACCATAAGTCATAAATCTTTTGAGAGTTTGACCAGGAGTCTTCATCAGAGTTTTTTTAATATTTCAGAATGCAGATTTCAGCTCAGTTATTGAATGTATTCTGCGTAGAAAGTCAGCTCTAGTCCAAAGCATTTTGTGTTTGTTGTAGTTAATACAGTAATTATATCAACTGCTGTGTTTAAATTAATAATTATAAAGAAATCAAATATGAAAAAGACAGCAAAGATATATAACTTTTATCTAAAAGACAGACAACAAAGTTTGCACTAGATTTCTTGCCTATACTGCTTTTGTGTGAGGATGACATATTGCAATGCTTGGCCTTTGTACTCTAAAATTGCATTTCACTGGCGGAATACAGTGGCCACTGCAGCTTAACTCTGTGTTGCTTTATAATTTTCACAGTTAAAGAACATCACTGTGAAAAGTGTTACATGAAAGAAATTAAATCCTCCTTCTCCCTTCCAAGCCACCATTATATTGATTTTGCGCTTATAGGGCAGTGTCGGTAATATTGATTTTCTGTTTTCCTATTTGAAGGTCTTGTATCTTTAGGAAAGATACATAGTTCCAAAGCAAATAAGAAGTTGAGACAAACACAGGAAAAGTAGGTCAAACTCTCTGTTTCAGAATGTTACACAGAAGTTGAGTATAATGTATGAACAAGTATAAATTGATAGAAACCATTTTCCTCTTAAAGTTAAGCATGGTACAAAGTGAAATGTTTTATTTCACGTTTTTTAAAATGCACTTACTGAGTCATAGACTTGCAGAATGGCTGAGGTGGGAAGGGCTTCTGGAGATAGTCAACGGCACCCCCCGCGCTGCTCAAAGCAGGTAGAGCACGTTGCTCAGGACCCCATCCTGACAGCTTTAGAATATCTTCAAGAATGGAGATTCCACAACTTCTCTGGACAGATTGTTCCAGCTTTTGAACTCTTTTTTTTTTTTTCTTATGTTCAAGTGGAATTTCCTGTATGTCAGTTTTGCTCGTTTCCTCTCATCCTTTCACCAGATGCCACTGAGAAGAGTCTGATATTTAGGCACACTGATAAGATGCCTGGAGCTATCTCTACTGCAGCTCTCAATCTTTCCCCATAGTAGAGATGCTCCAGGCTCTTACTCATCTTCATGGCTGTTGGCTGGACTTACTCCAGTATATCCGTGTCTCTCGTGCACTGGGGAGCCCAGAACTGGGCAGAGCACTTCAGATGTGGCTCACCAGTAATGATTACAGGGGAGGAATCACCTCCGTCAACCTGCTGGCAATGTTCTTCATAACGTAGTCCAGGATACTGCTGGCCTTCTTTGCTACAAGAGCACATTTCTGGCTCATGTTCAACTTGATGTTCACCAGGACACTCAGGTCCCTTTCTGCCAAGCTGCTCTCTAGCCAGTCAGTCCCCAGGTTGTGCAGGTTCTTGAAGTTACTCCTCCCCAGGGCAGGACTTTGCATATCCCTTTGTTGAACTGCATGAGATCCTTCTCTGCCCTTTCTCCATCCTGTCAATGTTCCTCTGAATTGTCTATGGGGGTGTTTTGGGACACAATGTCAAAAGCCTTGCTAAAGTCACAATAAGCAACATTCACTACTCTCCTTCAGTGAGACAGTCATGTAATTGTGGAAGGCTATCAAGTTGGTGGCATGATTTCCCCTTTGTAAATCCATGCTCACTCATCCTGATCACCCTCTTGTCCTTTAGTTCTCTGGAGGTGGTTTCTAGGACAAGTTGCTCCATCTCTTCCACCTTACTATTTGCAACATTGCACCTTATTCTTCTTGACAAACTTCAAAATAAAGCAGGCTTTCCTTCTGGCTTGTTGATGTGGAGGCTGTTTGCAGGGGTTGATTGTTTTTTGCTCTACAACATATCTATTCAGAAAGAGGAAGACATAACAATTACCTAAATGCTAGTGTATGGCTTGCAGTCTTCCAAATGTAAGGTTCTGCTAAGTTACAATGTATACAAAAGTATACAAATGTATACAAAACCAGGAAAATTTCAGCATTTCAGCAATACTTTTTATGTTTTAACGTACTTTCTGTTAGAGTCTTTGGGAACCTTGGAGAAAGGGTTTGGGTTATAACAAGTAGCTGTTTACAGGACACAATGATATGTTGAAACAGTGTAGAAGTAGGGCTAGACTGTTAGCACAGCTATTCAGCTGTCAGCTTTTTTTGCTGTTGTAGCATGTAGCTCATGATATTTGCCAAGTCATCAGAAAGTACCTTCAGCTGCCTCATCTTAGGCATGTAGCACTACCTGAGATTCTCTTGTGTCTCTAGATAACTGCATGGATCAAGCAAAGATGAGATAGGACTTATTGAGGAGGGAGCACTCCTTTCTGGGCTGGCAGCTGGTGTCGGGGCATCTCAGGGATACAAGGGGTATATCCGAGGACATCTCAGTTAGCACATATGTTTGTGCAGCTGAATCATATCCTGGCCACCAGCCACAATTAAGTAAATTCCAATGAGCAACAACGCATTATGAATTGAAATAAGAGCCTCTAGAACAAACATTTTTTCAGAATTGGACAGTAGGTTCAGCAAGTTATTATGGAGGAAAGAGGGCAGAAGATGGGTATGTATTCATACTCACTCACATACTCACTGACACTGGAACATGTAGAATGTGATTGCATATGCATTGGGTTTTTGGAGAAGACTATGAAAGGGGCTTTAATAAAAAGGTAAGACATGGAACAGAATTTTTTTTAAAAAGGTTTTTAATTAAGAAAACATTTAATACCATTTATGGGGTGGGAAGGACACACACTAGACTGTGACTTCTGAGAGGAAAAGGTATTTTCTTCCATTTGATGTATTTCTTAAGTTCTTAATAGTCTTATAATAGCATATAACAAGAAAGAGTGGCGTTCTTGCACACAGTGGAACTGGAGGTATTGTACTAATATAAGTGCTGAACTTGCTCCACTGATTCATGAGCTCACAGGAGCTCTGTAATCCTCTGGGAAGAAGTTTTGACAGTCCGTTCCATTGCTGAAAGCTATACTGGAAGGAATTTCCTGCCTTTGATTGCAGAGGTCTATTGGAATTGCTTGCCTTACTGCGTGGACATGTTCTTCAGAAGACAGAAGGGAGATGGCTAAGGTAGAGCAAGGCTTATTCCATGAAATTTGGCCTTGTTGAGGCTTCCAAGAAAAAGAATGGAAATTGATCATTTCTTTCTTCAGGCCGAGAGGTCTGCAGCTGGAGATCCGACAGCCTTGCTCTGGAGTTTTCACCCTTCTTGCACTCCCTTTTATTTTGATTATATCACATGTGTAACCTAAATAGAGCATGGGTGTTCAAGAATTTGGTATCAGCTTTTTCTAGGTCAGATTTCTCAAGTCCTCACAAGCACAGCACTGTCATTTGCCAAAAAATTAGCATAAAATAAAGTGAAATTCCACTATTGGTCTGGAGAAAGCCCAAGTGAGTGCAACGTATAAATAATCAGCACGCGCACAGCTTCTGCCCTTTACTAAAGGTGTTTCCTGCGTTACAATCTTTTTTTTTATTATTTGGATATCTCATGGCGTTCTTTTGATCACCAAATTCCCTGCCCCCCTTAACTTCTTCTTTTGGTCAAATAAATTAGAAAAAAAATGCATATTATGCCAAAATATACTCATTTTCAATATATGAGATTTTTTTTCATAGGACTTCATAGGCTTAAGTATCTCTTGTATTTATTTAAAATCTTGCATTGATGAAAAATGTCAAGGAAAACTAGAACTGGTAATAATTAACACTTTTTGGGTCTGCTGATACTTGAATTCAGTGCAAAACTTTAGGAATATTTATCTATGCAGGTTTTTTTTTGTGTGTGTGTGTTTTTTTTTCCCTGTATTTGAGATAATGAGCAGACAACCAGATCTTTCATAATCTCAAATGAGTAAATCTAGCTACAGGTTTATTTTAGGTACATAACCCCATTACTGATGAATCTTTAATATGTTTATCTTCACAACATCCCTGCAAAGACAAAAATGCTGCTGTCTGTACTAGAAAGAAAACAGAGTCACAGTAATTACATTAGCTTTCGAAAGAACCTAAAAGATCTAGCCAGACTAGAAATGCCCAGATTTTTATGTACAGACAGAATTTGCAGGAGTTTTCAAGCCTATTCTTGAATTATTTGTGGAAATCAAAGTCCTATGATATTTCCAGGACAAGAACAAAGTCTCTGAATACCCTTTCTTGTAAGTTATTAACTCTTCCACTGGAAAGAGAAACAATATAATGCCATGAAACACTTTATACTAGCAGTGATTTATTCTGTTAACCTCTGTACCACCAGCTATTGGGTATGGCTGGGTGCAGGTTGCATATACTGAGTATTAGGAAATTTCAGCTTAGCACAGAAGCGTCTGACTGCTTACATTAAAATACTTCAGGTGCTAAGATCAGAAATTATCAAAATAAGAGATATTATGTGGTGTTGAGCAGTGTCTTTTGTTTCTAAGACTTCTTCACTTCCTTAGAGAAGAACCTAGGCAAGATATCATGGCCCATATGCATTTTAAAAGTATAGTCTATGTCTGTATTATTTGTGTAATAGTATGGGTATGAAGTGGCTGACACCTGCATTCATTAATTTATCCTATGGCATGTCCTTCCTGTGTTGTTGTAGAATTATTCAGAGCACAGAAGAAATTATTTGTCTCCTGCTTGGACTCTCCTGACTAGCTGCACTCTGATTGTTGTGGGCCTCTCAGAGCCTAAACAGACAGCGTACACTCAGCACATGAGTTTTTAAATAATTACTAGTGTTCCTAGAGCACTTTGATGAAAAAAAAAATAGTACATGTGCTAATTATTATTAAGAAACTTGCTTTGAACATCATGTTCTGATATGAAAAATGTTTAGCGAGTTCTGTCCAAATCATAGCATTATAAATGTATTTCATTAAGAGATCATTAAGACATTAAAAGACATCATTATTAATCTATACATGATCTAAGCTTGGCAAACCGTTGTAATCCAGACTCATTATATTAGCATGAGAGCCTTTCCAGCCAAAAAAGTGCTGAGATTTTGCATGGTAGCATTTCAATTTATCAACAATATTACAGATGAAATAAAAACTCTGATTTTTGGAAAATCTCCCTTTCTAGTCCCATTACTTTTTCCTGGGTTTGATATAATGCAGTTGTTGTTTCTGGCATTAATGCCTTTTAGGTTGTGTTGCACACATTACTTGAATTGAGTAGGTCTTATACATGAAGTGCAAAAGAGTTTCAGCAGGCTCTATCCAGGGGTTGCTTGGATGTGCATCAGTTGATTTTGTGGGAGAAAAAAATAAAGCTTTTTGGTAAATATCAGTTGTACATGTTCTTTGATAATGTGTTCTGGAGAAACTGATAATTTTTCAAAATTACTGATTGTAATGTGTAATACAATAAATAGGCTGCTGAAAATCATGGCAATTTTCTATAAAGTATATTTGATTTTAAAAAAAGACTAAATACTGAACTTCCAAAATTAAATCCTCAAAGAAGTCCCAGAAACATCAGTAGATTCCCTTCCTCCCTTCTCAGTTCTCATGCTAGGTATATATTTCATTTATAAGCACAGTCTCTTATTAGTTACAGTTATAGTTATTTTTTTTCTCCGAAAGCCAAACGTTTGGTCAGATACAGTCATGTGAAGAAGGATCCCAATTTTCTTCTCATTTGGGTTAATTACTCTCAAGCACAGTTAATAAAAGGAATTATTTTCCTATTTGCCATTTCAAAATAAATTTGGGGGCTTCTAAATATGACATTCATCTTCTGGAGTAATTTGATGTACAGCAACAAAGAGTTAACAAATTTAAAATATATATATTCAATTCATATAAGATAAAATGTGCTAGTGGCTGTATAAGAGAAAACCTGCAGTCGTTGTATGGGGCTGATCTCTACTGGCTATCAATATCATGCTCACTGGTAGACACCTCAGATGAGATGTCTGATCAGATGAGATGTCTCAGAGTCTAAATCCCATTGCTTGAGCTCCATTCAGTTGTCTAAATAAGTACATATTGCTATTTCAGGTGCTTTTGGATATCAGAGTATAGGGACTTACTCCTACATGTAAACATGTGCCTTACACAAGCAGCATCTAGATATCAGACAGTAAACCCTATTACTTCTAAATTGGTACTTATATGTGAGCAACTGAATCCAGGCCCTAATTTTTATTATTGTAAACACAAATGTTTTCATTATTCAAGCATTTCCAGTTTCCAGACAAAGGCATAAACTTCCCCAAAACCAGAGCATAGTAGAAAAAGTTGCTTCTAAATAATTAGTGAAAAGTACTCCATATAGAGAAAAACATCTGAGGTCCTCAGGAGAGCCGTACCATTATGCTTACTAGTTAGACTGAGCAGAATTAAATTGGAAGCTGTGAAATTTTGCTAGTAATCTAGTGAAACAACAGATCTGTCTACTGCACTATAGTCTTACAATAATACATTGTAATAATATATACTCCACTAGGGGCTCTAGTGGAATTGGCAAGTGGTTTTGAGTCCTGTTTTCCAAGGTGATGTAGTATTTTTAGGCTAAGGTTTTTGTCTTTCATCATACAGTGCCATATTAGAGATTCTTGAGCTGTTTCCCAACAGGCTGGCAAGCCTGTACAGCATAGCGTTGCTGTTGTGACTTTAGCCAGACATGTTTTGTAAAGAAAAGAGTAAAGAAAAGATAACAGCTAAAACAAGAATTTTTCTGTAAAATGTTATACTATAAGAACATTAACAATACCTAGAAAAGAAAAAAAAAAGAATTGCTTGCATATATAATGCAAATATGATTAGAGTGATATTCTCTTATGATCAAATGAAAGATTTACTACCAGTACCCAGAAGCTTTGTACACAGGAAGACCTATTCAGTGTAAAGTTGAACACGTAAGACCAATTATGACTGAATTTTCTCTCACAAATTGACTGTTTGACCCAGTTATTCCAAACAAATCAGTCTAGTCATGGGATATGCCAGCCATTCATAGCTCAGTGTTACAGAACCTGCTCTCAGGTTGAGTATCAGATGGTAGACTAATGTACTGCAGATTACATTAATCTTACTTGTTATCTCTTCCTCTCTGTCTGTTCTTTCCTACTTTATTTGTGGTTTTGATTCTATGTTTGTTTTCACTGTTCCGTAACAGAGATTATCTTTGCAGGACACAAATTGTAATTATATATAAACATATTTCCTGTATCATTTACTTATGACTGATGTATGAACTCTTATTTTCCTTGGTGTAGTATATGCACTCAGTAAACAGCAATTTTTCAAAAATTTTAACTAATTTATAAGCTTATCATTCACTGTAATGCCTGAGAGCACTTGCCTATTATATTAAATTTCTAGCTACAGTCCTATACAGACTTCCGTAATCGGGACTCAGGTAGATTTTAGTAACCTAAGCTGCCTATACATCTGCTGGAGTAGTGCACTGTCTATAGAAGTTTCACAGATTTTTAGTTTTGTTCTTAGATTGTAGGATCTGGAATGTTATCTCATAGTCCAAGAGCTTGTCTTTCAGTTTAGGACAGAAGTAAGAAATAAAATGGTTCACCTTTTACCTCTCTTAGTGAAACCAAAAGATTGCGCACCTGGGAACGAGAAACTTGTAGTGCTGGAAGAAAAGGAAGCATGAGGAAGCCTGACTTTTCAGTGTACTCAGTACATCCTAGCTGAGTACTTGAACGTGTGCAATGAAGAGCCAGATTTCACAGGCTCCCAGAATGGCTGAGGTGGGAGGTCATCTCTGGAGAGCATCAAGTCCAATTCTCTGCTCAAAGCAGGCTCAGCTACAACAGGTTGTTCAAGGCTTTGTGTCCAATTAGTGTTTGTATTTTCCAAGGGTGGAGACTCCACAACTTGTCTGGGCGACCTGTTCCAGTAAACCTTTGTTTACCTCATGGTAAAAAGAATTTTTTCCTAAGTGAAATTTTCCATATATCACTTCAGCCCACTACCTCTCATCCTATCACTGGGTGCCATTGAGAGCAGTCTAGTTCCATCTATTTTACTCCCTGCCATCATGTAACTTCACTAAGGTTAGAAAAGTTGTAGGCTTTTAGTGATATAAACTGCACAGCATATTTTTAGATACTAAAGTTATTAAAAATCAGTGTAGATCTACCCACATACAAGTATTCATCTTTTCAAAAGGGCACAGCCAAAGGCTTGAGAGAAGTCTTGATAAAAAAAAAATATGAAAAGTCTTGCCCAGTCCTAAAAGTCAGTACACAAAGATAAAGAATCCTATTGAGGATACCATGTTGCTGGTAGAATCTAATGTTTTAATCTCTGTGCTGTGATGTCATCTCATGCAACAGAACTATTATAATAAGTTATTGAAGAGAAATAATATCCATCAGTTTTATAGGACCAAAGTCATAGTGTGCTTTTTATCAAAAAAACAACAGCTTCAACCCTTCTGGGGAACCAGAGAATCTCTGGATTTACCAAAGGAACCAGAAAAATATAGCGTAATATGTCCTTCCTTGGCTAAATGGATTTTCCAAAGGAAAAATAATTTTTTTTAAAAAAGCAATTAGTGACTAGAGGACAATATATGGAAAATTCTAATAAAAAACTACTGACACAAAGCTAAGAAGTTTCTTGAGTTCAAACAAGAATTAAAAAAAAAAATTTGATCTACTTGGAACACTCTACAGTTCTAGTCCCTTGTGTGACAAAAATGAGAACCATCAGGAATATAGAGCAATAACAATACAGTAAGATGAGATGACAGATTACAGGAGCAACTAAAAAGACTGGAAAAGGACATGATTGCCATCTTTAACTATATCAATAAAGTGATAACCAAAGAAAGAAAAGGACTAGCTAGGCTAAAAATAGCATAAAGGCAACTGGATTTAGATAAGCCATGATAAGACTTAGACTGGGCATTACAAAGAGGTTCCTTGCTTTTGCAAGAGCCAAGAATACAGAGCATCCTTCAGGGTTGTAGGTAGCTAGGGTAAATAAGCTAACTCCTCCTGTTACACATTTAAAAAAAATATAGAATGAATTTGTGATATGCAACCAGTGTCGACAGGCAGTTGATTGGACTCAGGATGTTCCTTTTAGTCTTGAAATCTCAAAAGATGCAAGATAAGTTCATGACATGGAACTTGAAAGTGTTTTTCAGTACTTCGCACTATTAAAAATAATTTCTAAATAAGAAGCTATGAACAATCATGAATAACCCAGTATTTAGAAAGACAATCAGAAAAGTAAAGTAAGAGGCAGAAAAAAACATTATTTGCTCTCACCACAATATCTGGTATCAGTCAGGATCATCCAGACTTTGTTCCTGACAGAGAATTAGGATGAAGGGTTAACTTTGTTCAGCTGAAAAGAGTGATAAACATTAAAGATTAGGACTTAGTAGGATTTTTCAGATAAGATATCCAGCTGCTCGAAAAAATTCGTTTTGGGGATTTCCATGTTGAGAGGTCATTTTAGACCTCAATTTAAGTGCATTTAACTTAAAAGTAGAAAGTTCCGTTTAAAACTGAAATAAATCCTTTTTTTGCAAGAAATGTAAAGAATAACTTTTTGTTACAAGATGATGTTGTTATTTCCTCTCATGGTGCCATCTGAAAATATAATAATCATATTCTGTCTTCTTTTATTTATATCATTAATGAAAGTATACAAAGAAGCTCTACTTATGCTTAGAATTAACTGGGCATATAGATGTATGATGCAAAGGCAGCACAGATGCCTTTGCGATGCATCAGTTTCAGAGGTTTTGGCAATTTTATACTTCTTAAAGCAATTGAAGCTTTTCTTTTAATAAAACTATAAATGGCAAAGCAGGGTTTTTAGCATTTCTGATATTCGCTTGTTCTGACCCATTTTAAAGACTGTATAAAACTTATCTGCAAAGTTTGGAATTTCACATTAATAATAATGAAGAAAGAGAAAAGAACAATAAATTGTTCAAGAAGAGCCTGGAATTTTTCACTGTGAGTTATCCAATAGAGTAGAGGACTGAACAAAGATATAAACATCAAACAAATGAAATTTTGATTGTCATTTATGAGGAGAAAACATCTGTAATGGATATAACGAGCAATCTTGAATCTTAATATTCAGACTTTAATGAGTAAACAGATATTTCACCATCTTGTAAAACAATAGTATTATGAACTCAATCTGGTTAGAACTACTCTGGTGCTTAAAGACAGGCTTAAGTGTTTTTCTGGATCAGGCCAGAATAGTCAGCACCCTGCCAGATTAATTCTTGGAAGAGCTTACAAAAAATAGAAAAAAAATGTGTTGTGGATAGCAAGAAATCCAAAACAGTGACCAAATAGTCTACATTAACAATAGGGTAAGCCAAGTTCTTGAAGAGAATGATTTGAGGTACAGAGCATCAAAGAAAAGATTTTTTTTGTCCCCCTCCTCCCCCTTTTTTGACAGAAAATTGTTTATCCTCTATGGCACTTGAATGGATTCCAGACTACAGTAGAGGTTCACAAGCTTTCTTCTTTTTTTTTTTTTAATCCATTTTCCAAGATTGAATATCTGCTTTCACTTGCACAGACAGGAGTGTGAGTTTGCTTGGGATGGGACTATGTGTGAAGCTGGACTAAGTGTTCAAAACTGGAAGAAATGTGAAATAACTTATTTGATTTACCAGCTTGAATAAGTCCTCTTCACCAGAATAAGGAAGAAGTTCTATGTGCTACTCATATTGAGAGGTCATGGAGAGGAGGGGAGGTGCCAGAGGCCTGGAAGAAGGCCAGTGTCACTCCAGTCTTCAAAAAGGGCAAGAGGGAGGACCTGGGAAACTACAGGCCAGTCAGCCTCACCTCCATCCCTGGAAAGGTGATGGAGCGGCTCATCGTAGAGACCATCTCTAGGCATGTGAAGGAAAAGAAGGTAATCAGGAGTAGTCAGCATGGATTCACCCAGGGAAAGTTGTGTTCAACCAACCTGATAGCTTTCTGCGATGGGATGACTGGATGGATGGATGGATGGATGGATGGATGGATGGATGGATGGATGAAGGCAGAACTGTGGATGTTGTCTACTTTGACTTCAACAAGACTTTCAACACCACCTCCCATAATATCCTCATGGGGAAGCTCAGAAAGTGTGCTCAGGAAGTGCTAGAGGAGTGCACAGTGAGGTGGATTGAGAACTGGCTGAACAGCAGAGCCCAGAGGGTGGTGATAAATGGGGCTGAGTCTAGCTGGGGGCCTGTGGCCAGTGGTGTCCCTCAAGGGTCAGTACTGGGCCCGGTGCTCTTCAACTTGTTCATCAATAACTTGGACAAGGGGACACAGTGCACCCTCAGCAAGTTTGCAGATGACATCAAACTGGATGGAGTGGCCAACACTCCCGAGGGCTGTGCTGCCATTCAGAGAGACCTAGACAGGATGGAGAGTTGGGCAGAGAGGGACCTTATGAGGTTCAACAAGGACAAGTTGGGGAGGAATAACCACCAGTACAGATTAAGGACTAACCTGCTGGAAAACAGCTTTTGGAGAGGGATTTGGGAGTCCTGACTGACAACAAGTTAACCCTGAGTCAGCAGAGTGCCCTCGTGGCCAAGAAGGCCAATGGGATCCTGGCTGCATCAGGAGGAGCGTTGCCAGCAAGTCGAGGGAGAGGATCCTGCCCCTCTGCTCAGCTCTGGTGAGGCTACATCTGGAGTATTGGGTGCAGTTCTGGGCTCCCCAGTAGAAGAGGGATGTGGAGCTTCTAGACAGGGTCTAGTGTAGCGCAACCGAGATGATTAAGGGACTAGACCATTTGTCATATGAGGAAAGACTAAGCGAGCTGGGCCTGTTTAGTCTTGAAGAGAGAAGTCCGAGAGGAGATTTGATCAACATGTTCAAGTACCTGTGTGGTGACTGTAGGGAGGATGGGACCAGGCTCTTCTCCGTGGTAGCTGGTGACAGGACGAGGGATAGTGGGTTTAAGCTGAAACATAGGAAGTTCCATCTCCATGTGAGGAAGAACTTCTTTCCTGTGAGGGTGACAGAGCCCTGGCACAGGCTGCCCAGAGAGATTGTGGAGTCTCCTTCTCTGGAGATCTTCCAAATCCGCCTGGATGCCACCCTGTGCCACGTGCTCTGGGTGTCCCTGCTGGAGCAGGGGGATTGGACAGCACTTTCAAAGAAAATGTCTGTCAGACTTTTAGTACCATTCTTGAGTTACATTCTCCTCCTTTCTCAATGCTGAGTGGAAGTAATTTCTAGTCTAGTAAATTTCATGCTGATGAAATCCTTCACCTTCATGAAACTCTTCACTTTCTTCCTACCCTCTCGTATGGCATTAGTGGAGCTCTTGCAACATGCAGCTTATTGGGGAATGGCAACTTCAATGAATTCCCTATACATTGGAAATTGGTGATTCCTTTAGATCCTTCTTCCTTCCAGAATTCAGCAATTATCCATTCAAATAGTCTGCAGTTCCAAATTGTGAATGTTATGCTTGAATGGATATTGATTTATTTACTATCCAGCCCTTGAAAAAAAATATAAAGCAGACTTTGACTAACTTCTCTTTGGTTTGGCCAATTAAGCATTTGAATTAAGTAGGAACTCTTTTATTGTATAATCTTGGAAACTTATCAGTTGGATTGATCCTACAAATATAGTTCAGCATAAAGTGCATGAAATCTTTTTTTTTTTTTTTTTAGTTCATTTTATCCTAGCTTTGTTCTGTAGTGTTTAAATTTCTTGCATGTTTCCAGGCCTGTAGGAGAATGTTATGCTGGCAAAAGTGCAGCATTTTATGGGCTCCGCTCTGAGTCACGTATTTCATATTGTCAAGGTTCTTTCACTACTTGCAGTACATCTGAAGACCTTGTCAGTTTTTATCCAATCTTACACTTGTTTTTGCACGCTGTGGGTAGCCTTTGCCTGTTTTATGAGAAGAGTTAGAGGTTCTTGCTTTCAAAATTTTGAAGCAGTGAGTGGTGCAGAAATCAGCTATAAAGGGAAGGAAGACACAGTGGCAGTGTAAAAACGTTTCAGCATACACTGACCTCATGATGCTACAAGAAAGCAAATAATCCTGGTAGAGTGAATGATCAGTTCAGGGTAGTCTTTGAAACTGACCCACACTCACCAAGGAAGAGATGATAAATTTGGTGAATTGTATTAATCCTGTATTGCCCCTTGAGCTCTGAGTATCCCTGTGGCTACTTGTGAGGGTAATGAATATTGAGGCACATCTATAACTAGGCAAGGCACTATTATTTAATTAGTGCAATTTATGTGAGCTTAAAGAAAATTTCTATTAACAAATCAAAATGAATATAAATATCTCTATACCTTCACTCCAGCGATTATCAGAAAATGTGAATATGAGTAATTGGTTGCACAGTGTTACATGAGGCACTGGAGACTAACTTATTTAAATAGAGAAATACAAATTGCTGTACCTGTGATAATTCCATTGTTACAGGCAACTGTTGGTAATCAAGGACCCACTGAAAATAAATCTTCATGAACAAAGGCATAATTCTGGCCTTAGTAGAGCCAATGATTTATTAATTGAAATAATTGAAATATAGTGAGACTTTAACTTAAGAGCAACATAAGCAAATCTTCCTTTTTGGCTACCAGTGCTGGATCAAGCACAGAAACTGTTACTATTAATTCTTTGAACTAGCATTTTATGATGCAACTAAACATAACAGACTGCCTTTCCAAATTATCATCTGCCAACCTTCTCGTCATATTTTGACATACATATGGAGCTTGTTAGATCAATGGTTCCAAAATTCTGGAAGTTTTATCTTACCTTTTCTGAACTGTTTTATTGGCAGACTATCCCACTGCAACTTCCATGAGAGTTCACTTCCATCATTCTGTAATAAAAATAATGTGCCTTTCATGATATTTGATGTTTTAGGTCTACATAACCAAAGAAATAGAAGAGGCCACCAACTTTGCAGGGGCTGCAGACCCTGAAGATCAGCCACAGTTACTTGAAAAATATGAAAACTTTTGGAGCAAAACTTTGGACAATAACTTAGGGAACAAATGACAGAACACATTTTTTAAAATGATTGTAGCCACTACTTTAACCATTTTAACACATCTTGAACCTACAGGATATTAACTCTTCCTTCCTGTTGTAACCAACTTTTTATTCAAGTCTGAGATCCCTGACAACTATGCTTGTTTTTTTTCTCTCTGACTTTTTTTGTTTGTTTTCAGAGAGTAATAATCCATAAACATCTTAAAACCCAAGATCTATTAATGTGTGCATGTTCTAAGGAGGAATACAATCTTATGATTCTTAAATACATATCATTTTAGGCCATTTTTTCTTCTCCAGTACAATGGGAATACGTATAAGAACAGGTAAATTCTGTGCCATTTCTAGCATCTCAATGCATCTAAGCTCAGAAATACACTTTTCTGAGCAGAAGTAGTAGGAGCAAGTCTGATGACTACAGATTATGCTTTTTATTTTACAAATACTACTTACTATTTCTTACCTTATTATCAGTATTTGGTAGAATCACAGAATCACAGAATGGCTAAGGTTGGAAGGGACCTCTAGAGATCATCTAGTCCAACCCCCCTGCTCCAGCAGGGACACCTAGAGTATGTGGCACAGGGTGGCATCCAGGCAGATCTGGATGTCTGCTCTGAACCATTTGCTTATCCTTCCTTATCTGTTATCCTGATATTCTGTGGCTTCTTTGAAAGAGGTAGAATGCTTACCTATTTTTAAAAAGAAAAGGTTAAAAAGAAGACCTTAATGGCTGCTATATGTTTATTAAAATATCTATGTTGGATGTAAATGTTGCAGAATTGTCGGAAATAGCAGAAATACAAAAATATTTAAAGAAGCCATATATCCTGCCAGCTGAATGCTAGGGCATCCTGACCGTGAATCTGGAACTACAAGAAACAAGTCATAAACCTCTGAACCTTGGAATTAAGAAATCTGGCACAAAAAGGAAAAGCCTATCTGTTCATCCATAGTTAATAGTAGTGCCTTTTTTAGAATTGTATATGCAGAGCAGAGCATTTTTTTTTGTTGAATAAACAGTGCTTACCTCAAGCAAAAAATAAAATAAATAAAAAGCAGTGGTTTTGGGAAAGTTTGAAGAAGTCCAAAAAATAAAATGATTGTCAAGTTGGTGATGAATATGTAAAAAGAAAGATGTAAGAGCAGCCAGACCCGCCATGCCTTGACCAGAATGCTTTACTTCGTTTGTTTCTTTGTTCCAAGTTGCCTAGTGCTAATGTATAAAGTAAAAGGCAGGGTGAATGGCCTGAAAAAAAGATCATTAGAAAGGAAATGGAATGTCAAAATAAAAAAGAATTAAGAATAAATGAGCATTAGCATAAGAACTGGAAGCCACCTGAAGATCCATAATCACATGGAAATTATATAGACTGACATATCAAATTGACAGGATATATGAGTCGAGTCAGACGTGCTAAGTGTCAAACTTAGTCATAGTTGCTCCTCCCAGTGAAGTGTAAATTGTAAAACAAAATTTCGAAGTAACGCCCTGCAGTTCCTCCTCCTCATGGCTCATGATTTTACCCAAATTATTTTCCTTTGTACTGCAATACCAGTAAGATAGGCAGACTTAAGTAGCTACCACGCAGTCCTCTTCCTTGCCTGCTCTGTGCCTAACAGCGAGCAGTGTTGCATTGATTAAATCAAATGAAAAGGAGAATATGCCGGTTCTAGTTTCAAGGTGTATACTATATACTTCATTTGAAAGAAAGGGAAAAGGAGGCTAGATTAAATCAGAAATATAATATTGGACCCTAGTGATAAATATCAAGCAATGCTAGGTAATGGTAAAATTGATCAGTAGACAGAAACTGCAAAAAATCGATTTGAGTGTGAAAGGTAGTTCCTCTAAACAGGAAATCCCACAGAGAGCAATACCATTGTTCATAAATTATTTCTCTTCGTGGGCTAATTAAAGAACATTTTTGCATTGCAGTTAGGCTCTAGTTAGCTAGTATACACTATTAGTTACGTGAGGCCTATTGAATTAAAGTAACATTTTTTTCCGATTTGGCTTGCAAAATTTTCTCCATCTTCCTTCTACTAAAAACAAACAAACAACAACGACAAAAAAAACCTTGCTTTTTGTGGGTTTTTTTTGGTTCATCTAAAACTGATAGCAATGAAATGTTTTGGTGAGTGTCTATGCTGCCTTTTATCACTGATCTCAGCCAATAAACTAAGTATGACTTCAACAGATGTTTCTTCTGCTTCGAACAATAAGATGTTTTGAAGTCCTCAGAAGTCAATTAAAGTAAGAAAGAGAAGTTTAGAAAGTCTTATGGAGAGGAGAGACATTTTTCTCTGCAGATTTTTTTTTTTAAAATAACCTTTGATGTCCTATTTAAGCCTAATAATAAAAAGCAGAAAGATATTCAGGTAAAGACATAACTGTGCGTAGGAAGGAAATATCTACTACATTTACAATTAGTCACGGTTAATGTTATATCTGGAGTTTAGATACTCCATGCCAGATTTTTCTTTGGTGTGAGTGTAGCTTCTCTGACTTTGATAAAACTAGACTGACTGTTTTATATCAGGTGAGGATCTGCCCCTCTGAGTCAAGCTGTGAACAAGAAGAAAAGAAGGGACAAAACTTGAGGAAGGATTAAAAGATGTCTGGTTTTTATCTCATTTAAATTCTCTTTGTGCTTCCAAAGCTTCAGCAAGACATTTGTATTTTGTGCTGCCTCATGCTGTATATGGTGTTATTAAAAGTACTTATAACATGAGTCTCCTTCAAACAGGAATTATTTCAGTGCTGATCTGTATTCTATGAAATATGTCACCATTTCTTTCCATTTTTCTAGATCTTTGGAGATAGGAAAGGTTTGCCACCTTTACCTGTTTCTGTAACATTTTAGGTGTGAAATCCTTCTGGTGGGGCTTAATCACAGAATGGTTGAGGCTAAAAGAGACCTTTGGAGATCAACTAGTCCAACCCCCCTATAAATGATTGAGTCATATAAAATACTAAGAGTTTCAGAAATGCAGAAACAAAATCCTGGGATTAATAGAGAAATTATACAAAATTAATTTCTAATAACACAAGTCGTAAGATTTCATCCATGAGAACATAAAATTGCAAAATGGAATACACGGCTGCACATGTGAAGCGACCAATAATCCTCAAAAGAATTATGGGAAAACCCTTCTGGAAACATGAGTGATCCCACAGAGAGCACAGAGGGGAGAGGTGAAATGAGTCAAAAATATAGTATACATTCCCATATGGTAAAGTCCCTGCTAGCAGTTCAAGTGTTTCCAGTGACTGAGGGATGGAAGAAGGCTGTTAGACCATGCAAATGAGATCCAACTCATTCAATTCATCTGACTTCAGGAAAATAATTCACATGCCTCAATGTATGTGTCTGCTGCCATCTGAGGTGCCGTAGGTGAGATCCCAACTGTTTTTCAGCTATTGAATGATCCACATCCACAGATTCTGTTTGAAATGTCAGTCATGTAAATGGTTTAGAAATTTATAATGGCATCCAAAATTGCTTCTATTGCCTGGAACCCACCGTGAGATCTTGATTCAGTTGTTCTCTAGGTGCTACTGCAGAAGGCCTATGTTCTCCCTAAATCTTGGGTCATTATTTCCAGCCTCATGTGGCCGTCTTAGACACAATGCGGAATCTAAAAAAAAGACATCTAAAAAAGACCTATCTGCTGGCAAATAAATGGAATCCTAGGGGTCAACATCTCTGCTGGCCTTACAAAAATTTATTTGATGGAGAGGAAAGGCTACGCTCTCTACACTACTAGTGACTAGGACTCCCAAAGATGCTTAGGCACCCCAAATGGCACCAGGTGCCTATGTGTAGGTAACTGAATCCTACTGCAGGTGTTTCAGGTGAGCCAAATTGCTCTTTCAGTGCCACTGACTGTACAGATGAAACTCCATTGACAATACTGGGAATTCCAGTTTTAATGTAGTCCATTGATTATAATTGGATTTTAATTCTATCCTGCCTGGCCTCCAGCTTTGGCTCCAGAATGCTGTAAATTTTATATTGCAGCAACACTTCTGCATGGATATACTGGGTCCTGTAGGGTACCTTAGGTCTCTAACATCTATTCTTAAGTATAGGACACCTAAATTTAAAGGACTGAACCCTGACGTAAAAGTATCAAAATTAGGTGAAGGAAATGGTACCCTAAATAAGTAGTTCATAATAATTCTTTATTTGTGATTTTTTTATTTTAGTTATGGGTTTCACATCATGGAAATTATGGTATTCAGGTATCCTCCTCTGGTTCTGTTGTATTTATTTCATAAATAATATTTCTAGGAGATACTATTTATTTTACTCAGTCAGTAAAGTCAGTCCTCTTTACTGATAAAATATAATTGGTTCCACTTATTGGTATTCATATGTATGAGTGGAACAGTTATGCATATTTGTTCAATGATGTTATGCATATTCATTCCTATTTGCAACTGATCTTTCTAGATGAAAGATGCTGGTCAAGAATATAAGTCTATCCCTTATATTTGAATGTAAAAACATGAACCAGAATATTTTAATCTCATGCTTTATAAAAACAAACAAATAAAATAAAGCCTTTTTAAAGAGAATTCCAGAAGAAAAACACAAATAAAATAATTTATAATGTACAGTTAGAATTGGATTTTAATTGTTTGAAATTAAAATGCATAAAAATAATTATTTTTATTACCTCATTGTTTTAGAAGGATTTAGTTGACACAAATATTATCTCTGATTTCTTTTAATACTAAAACTTTTCAGGAGATGATATAAATAAAATGATCCTTTAGTCATCACTTACATGACAAAACTTGCTCACTAAGTAATCAAATTGTGTTCAGTAGAATTGGAATTGAACACAGTGGAACTTGAGCTGGATTTTTTTCAGAAAAGCTGTTACTTTCTATCTTAAAAAGCAGTAAACAATGCTGTGAAATGAAACAAAGCCTGATTCTTTGCGGTCAAATTAATCATTTTTTTCATCAAGAAAGAAGTTTTGACTTTTTGAATATTCTAGAATGTTCCAAAGAAATCTATGTGGAGTTAATTTATATGTTTTTGTTTTGTCCACTGAATTGAATTAACTCATAGCTCTAACAGTGAACCAGTCCTACATTTTTAAGTATTTTTAATCTACTGGTGGATAAAAATTTGGTTTAGTCTGTAAACATGTAGCTTGTACAAATTTTGCAAATTCAAATTAAACAGAATTGGTTAATTTTCAGTTGAAGTAATGTATTGCTAAACTAATATGCACGTGTACTATATGGAAAGAAGCCAGAAAAAATGTTTGAAAATTGTACAGTGAAATCATAAGAATTTGCAAATGATGTTAGGTCATGCTTTTAATTACACAAAGAGGCATACATGTAAGCAAAAAGTGGGGTTAATCTTGGTTGAGTGAGTCTAAGGAAATGGCATCTTGTTTTAAGTGTTCTTTAGGTCACAAATCTTCTTGTTCTTTTTGCCTTTTCTAATAACTCAAATTATTACTGATGTCCATTTAACAAATAAGAGTTGCTATTTTTAATGTAAACTGTTTCTTGAAGGAAAGGTACTGTCTGTGGGCTAAACAGATATAGGACTCTGAAGAAGTCTGAATGTTTACTGAATTTATTTGAATAACTTCGTCCCATAAATTTGGCACATATTGAAAGACATATGGATTTAATCGTCCACTTCAATACAGCAGTTTTACACTGGTGTAACTTCATTAGAATTGCAAGGGTGTACAGTTGGGATAACAAAGTGGTGAATCAGAGCCACATGTGTTTCATATCCCCTGAGAGTTGTATATCACATGCTTCTCAGATAGGGTACACATGGACTGGCATGTAATATCTGTGTGACAGGTACTATATCATATTAGCTCTCATGAACCAATATATTATCATATATATTGCATTGCATAAATATCTACTATACAGGTTCAACCTATCTGAAAGGGGAGGAAAAGTGCTATGAAGTTACATAAAATCTGCAGTTGGAGTAAGTGGTAAGTGCTTACAGCTCTATATGTCTTCAGGTGTTTTAGATAAGAGGCCAAGAACCTGGTCCAATTGGTAGGACTGGTTCATCTCTACAGGAATACAAGCTGAATCTCACTGTGTCTAGAGATGCGAAGAGTGTCACCTATGGCAGTCCATCCACAGGCACTTCCCAAGACTACTTCCTAAAATGTCTGAATGAGTTTTTGAGTTTGAAGGGGTTTGTTTTGTTTTGTTAAAATCCCAACCAAGCTATGACCTAGCCCAAGCCTGTTTATGTTATGAGATCTGATGGGATTGTAGCACAAGACAACAATATTTGACTAACAGCTGTAGAAAAAATATTGCAGAGTCCTGATCTGTGCACAAGATTCACAGCATATGTTAAATAGTTATTGTGTACAATGGAATGAACTTAATTGTATTTAACCATGCTGTAATTTGCGAACCAATTGTTAAAACATGCTGCAGGATGTCAAACTCATATTTTTAATAAGCTGGGCAAACTATCAAGTGGTCAATGTTCTTTTGCTTCAGCCTTTTTTGATTAGTTGCCTTGCAGGCAGATTTGGACAGTTATATGGAAACAATACAAGGATGAACAAAGAAGGAACTGGAGTGATAATTTGAGAGAGTAACTGGGAAATTGGTCAAAGAAGAAAAAAGCATGATGTAGATGGTTCCCTGCATGTTGCTTTTTATCCTGTTCACTTAAAAACAATGTGCTGTAATTTATGAGTAGACAGACCTAGTTAATCCTTGCTCAGTTTATGTAGATGCTTGGTTGTCCAAAAACCCTAAATCAGTTTTATAGTATGCATTACATGTACTGCTGACTGGCTGACCTGAATAAAATTAAGTTTACAAACTGGTTTTGATTAACCATGTCTGAATGTAGACATTTAGCCTATTATTAAATTTAGAAGCCATTGCTTTGTATTTTGTTTTATTGCTGATCATCTTTTACATTACTGTCAGAGTTTCCATAATGTCCAATTAAAAAAAGCAAGTGTTGCACACAGATAAATAAGAACTCTCCAGGCCTGTGAGTGTAGTGTAGAATGTATTTGGACAGCACCCCTTCGACTGCATTGTATTACCCTGGAAGAATTACTGCCAAGGACAAAAGACATTGGAGTCTCTTCTCTACATCACACTGGATGGATTGTCTGTTTGACCATTACTGCTCTACTGGATTTAGATATAACAACAAAAACTACTGGAATCGCCCCACCCTGAACCATTCATTCTGATAAACTAGTCTCATCCTAGAAATTTTGCTGCATACTTGTTGCAGTATTTCTTTTTTGAAGCTAAGAAGAGCAGGCACCCCAAAGCAAAACTGAAGATATTCCAAGCTGGGCTCTCATGAGTACTAAACTCTGGTCGTGTATTATTAGAGCTAGATACATTGTCTCAATCTCTGCTAATAAAGTTTATTAGGACCAGCCCCGACTTTGTCAAATGGTCATCCATACTGTGTGCCAGCACAGACCCTGACCTGCTTTCCACCTTTGCCAACAACCTCTCTTCCAGATGATGCTTAAAGAGAAACTGAGAAATGGCATATTCCAGAGGTGCTTCCTAGGAGGCAGTTTGGACGTAACCACCCAGTTTTGGAATAAGAGTTTAGTGGTAAGGGTGAAAGCTGTGCCATGTCATCTGTCCAGAGGGTCACTTATGGTTCATTATAGTTTCTGCTGTAATGTAGTCATTAATGTGCTTTTGGCAAAGAGCTATAACTGAACCTCTTGAAGCACTCTGCCTCAGAGAAAACCCTAAAAATCCATCTGTGTGTTGCCTATTTGAAAGGGAGAGCAAACTGCAGAACAGCCATTACGCTCACTGATGCTTACATGATGTTAGCCTAACTTCCCTCTGAAACCTATTGCTCCTGGCTCAATGTTTTGGGAACGGCAGCTCATTAAGATATTGAGTATCTTAATACATTTACTTTGGGTATGAAAGAGTTGTTTGCTGAGGTACTGATTTCAGGTTATCTTGAGTGGATTTCCAGTTTTCACTTTAGAGGAAATATATTTGAGAATACTGAAACAAAACATGATGTGCTAACAGTAAAGGAAACGCATCTCGAAGTGAGAGGGGAAGATAATATGAATGGACTAAGACTGACTGCGTGTACCTTCTCCAGAATCACTGGGCTGCCCTGCTTTCAACTTGGGTGATTGTGTAATAGATGACACTGACATTGGTGTGAAGGAGGTAAAAAATCATTAATTATCTGTCCCCCATGGCCCTGATCCTCTGCTCATTGTGATCAATCAGATTTTGTAAACATTGAGTGCTGTCCCTTCAGAAATACACAGGCATGCAGCCCTTACTGCCTCCAACCCTCTCTCCCTCCAGCTGAGGTTCAACTTTGCATATCTTAGAGTCATAGTCAACAAACCATCCCTTCCAGTTTCTTGGCATCCTCAAAATAAATGTTTCATGTCATAAAATGGAACAAAAATTCACAGCAGTGGCAAGTGCAACAAGGCTCTTACCTCACTGCAGTCTGCAGAGCCTAAAATGTGGTGAAAGCTGGGATCATGCTTCTTCACTCACAAGTCAGGAAGGGCCTCTGATTTCTGGACCACTCACACCTTTTGAGTCAAACTTCCTCCAGGAGCTAAAATGTAAACACTGGAAAAACAAAAGAAGTCTTGTTTTCCATCTGACTACCAATAAGCTAGAGCTACTGTAACCATCCATCTGTGTTCTGTCCATAAACCCACTACTCAGTAGTGACTATAGGGAAAGCCAAGGTCTTCAGTTCCTTCTTCATGGAGGAACAGTCAATCTTTAAGCAATCTACTTCTGAGTAGGAAATATACAGACAGATCTGGTTGGGGAAATAATCTGTATTCTTTAGTTTTTAGGAAGTTTAGGAAAAGACTAGGGAACTTATAAAAGTAATAAAATGTAGAACTGATGGATTCTATTACTGTTGTAGACACTTTTTTTTTTTTTCCTAAGGATGTTTCATGCACCTCTACCCAGCTGGAATATTTTTGACCTTAACCTCTTGGCAGAATATCATTGAACTGTGTCAAGAAGTTCAACTTTTTTGTGTAGGATTTTTCCATCAGCAACCAAAGTTCAAGATTTGCTATGCTTATCCTTCTGAAATATATTTTCAGCAGAATGACATATGAAGTTCAAAATAAATGAATTGTTATTATCATAAGGTGTAATAGTACCTCCTGACTCCAAGGTAACAAAATTCACAGAGTTCATGGCCAGAACAATCTGTTATATTATTAAGTATAATTTTATTATGTAGTACATTTCTGCTAATTTTCTCCCAGTTACTCTTAAATGAGCCTGCTTCTAGAGTCTGATATGTAGTGATTAGTTATGGATACAGGAAAAGTCCTGATCTGAAGATAAGTGAAAAAAATACTGCATAATTTTGCTGTGTAATTTGTTCCAGTGAATACCTGTTCTCACTGATAAAAATGAGCACTGCCTTCCTATTTTGAATTTTCTGACCTCATCTCGTACTTATTTGTAGGTATGTTGTGAAACAAGAGCTTACCTGCTAAAAGTGTTTGGGATTTCAAGTGTTCTCTTTTGCCTGTTGGACTTGGCAACTTTTAAAATGTTAATTTTTGAGACATTAACAGCAATAACTAACAAAATAGCAGTTATAAACCTCATAACAATAGAGTGGCATAATTTCAGCTGTAGCTCAGTTACAGAAAAGTATTATCTGTCTATGTGTTCAAACTCACTAAGTAAGTCTGAAGTGGAACAAATCCCTTTTCTATTTATGAGAGTACACAAGCAGCAGGAGGAAAAGAAACATGATCTGACAGATTTGATTATACTGCAGTAGGCCTAGAAGTCATAACTGCATATTCCGGAGACATCCATCCGACGGGATGATGTCAAAACACCTGGGCGAAACATTGTCAACTCCCTGTCTTCCATGTGCCTGATGATTGCTGTGTGGCTGTCAAACAGCCTGCAGAGCACGTTGCTTTTAATAAAAGAAATGAGTGAAGGGAATGAAGCAATTGCAAAGCCATTTGGTTGAAAGCAGGTCCTTTACAAGTGATTGGATAATTAAAATATGAATGTAGCTAATCCATGTTGACATTTTTATAGCCTTTACATGAAACAACCTTTAAGGGTATGGTGGAGTAGACAGATAAAATTCTATGGGAGGACCACTGGCAGTCGATCACAGAAAAAGAAGGTATCATATGAAAAAAATGCTGGTTTAAACTGAGCATAAGAAAATAAACTTAATGGCTAAAAATAAACATCAATGGAAATCTCCTAGATAGAAAATCACTGCTAAAGAAATTGTGCATATAGTGATGAATCCATAGAGATTCATGGATCCATAGGAATCCATATACCAGGGATGGTTGATATGCATCATTGCGCACCCTTAGGTGGCATGGAGAAGACAAATAAATTATACAAAATGTTGGGCAGAAATGGGGTATTGTCTATCTTGCTCATGAAGCTTCTACACTAACACAGACACTTTTCATATACCTGTCCACTCTTCATGTCCGTATTTTATAAAGCTGGGACATTTAAGAAAATCTGAAAGAGTGGTTCAAGATTCAGCAAATAGATGTGGCAAATGTTTGTTCTTTACACATCTCTGTGTGTAGAGAACAATATACTCCAGTATTCTTCAGCGTGATAAAGAAAAGGATAAAATGATACAATAGCTTGGAATCTGAAGATCAGAAAAAGAGAAGATTGGAAGTGTGCTGCATGATTTTCAAGTGATGCCATTCATAGTGAATGTTGCATAGCAAGACTCTAACAGATTTCATATCATTTAAAATTAAAAAAAAATAGATAAGCTAATAGATAAGCTCTAGCTACCAATGGCTAGGTGATGGGGCTTGGTAAATGCTCCAGAATTTTTGATGTAAGATATTTGGCCTGTGCTATTAAAGGAAATATTGTAGCAGGAAACTTAATGTCATGCTTTGAAATATGATGGATTCATTAACTTCAGATTTTGCTCACGCTTGCAGGACATAAAGACTTTTCACTTCAGTCAGACAGTTTGTCCAAAACAGGATGTGCACATTAGTTATTTCAAATCAGTATTGCTGCATATGAGCAGTAATGAATGAAGATCACTGTATTAGAAGAGCATACAGTCTTTATCTGTAATATCTAGATCTCTATGAAAATATAAGGGACAGAAGTACTCTCAAATTCTGGGCCTTTTGTCTTTGCTTGGCCCTAACAATACATTAATGTAGTCATTGAGAATAATTTAATATATCAATAGCTTTTATCAGCTGACCATGATCCATTTTAGATCATGGTACCTGGAATGCATAGAACTCTTCTCATATGTTCTCCCTTTTACCTTCTGAAGATTGGGTCAGACTCTCCATCCAACTAGGGAAGATGCTGTCACTAAAACATTAAAAGCCATAACCTCTCTGTATTTAATTTGGTCTGCTGATTCTTACAAATTGTCAGTGGGAATTTAGCACAAATCACCTATACAGAATCTGAACTGTCACAGGGTATAAGAATGAAAAACAGGAAAACAGACCAGAAAAGAAGTTCTTTATAAAATGGTAATGAACTTCTGAAACTTGCTGTCCAAAAATGGATTAGAAATCCTAATTAGGTATTAAAAGGACAAGCACATATTATCCAGGGTTCCTCATGCGATGGTTTTGGGTGAGGGGAGATTTTAATGGGGGCGTACAGCAAAGAATGGCCAGCATTATGCGCTCTCACATTCATCTCCTTTTGCCACTGACCAAGACAGACTGGTTCAGAAGGTCTGAGGACAAGATTTTGCTCCAGGAATGCATAAGAAAAATAGTAAGAGAATACTAATTGAAAAATCAGTTTTCAGTATAAATCTGAAGGAAACCCTTCAATATCAGAAGAGGCATCTTAATTTCACACTTGTAAATGAGTACAGAATATGAACCAGAACATTTAAATATATAAGAATTTATGGTAAATGTGGCACAAATTACCCCAAGGGGGAAAAATATTGAGAAAATCTTGACTGGTATTCCTTTAGAATGAGTAATTTCTGCAAGGATAATAGTCTATATTAGAAAAAGAAAATAGAAATAGAAAAAGAAATCTTGGGGCAATTCTCATATGTGTAAATTAACGTAGGTCAGTTGAATTCTGTGTAAATACTCCACTAGACAAAAGCTGAGCAGCTGACTTCTGGAATTTTTAACTCCACAACTCTGCGTATTACCTCTCAAAGGTATTAATCAACTACTGAGCTAACCCTGAAATCATGGAAAATTTGACAGAGGGTGGATCTCAAGAAATTTAAGTGAATTAGTCTTATTTCATGTGGAAAATTGGAAAGAAATATGCATACATTAAGGAAATATGCAAGTTAATGTCCTAGATGTTTATTGTTTCCATATGTTTATTTCTAAACAGAGTAATTTAAGAAACCCATATTGGACATATGGAAAAAATATGGAAGAAAATATGACCAAAAAACAGGGAAGCAAACCTAAAATGAGAAGCTTGTTTAGCTTTTCCCTCAGTTCTTTCCATATGTAGGAAAGACTTTTAATAGGAAGTTCCTGAGGCCACTGATGTTGCTGATCAGTGCACTGATCGTATCTGCCCATCTCCCTTTACGTTTTTCTGCGTTACCCTCTTTCCTCCCTTCCCTTCCCTTCCCTTCCCTTCCCTTCCCTTCCCTTCCCTTCCTTTTCTCCTTCCCCTTTTCTCCTTCCCCCTTTCTCCCTCTCCTTTTTCTACTTCCCCCTTTAATTTTCAACTTTCTACCTTTTCTCTTTCCTCTTTTCTGCCTTCTGTTTCACTGTAGTACACTTAGAGCTTGCTCTTTCTTGGCCATCTCACTCTCTTCTTCCCACTTCTTTTTTTCTGACTCATACAGCTAAATGTTTCATCCTCAGAGCAAAATCAAAACAAACAAAACTGCCCTCTTTTCTTCCCTCCTGTCAGCATCTGGCATAGCACCTGCTCATCAGTGCCTGTGCTCACATGATGAATGATATTTTTCCTGTTTGCCCTCTACAGGTTGTTGTCATTGCTTTCTTCACTGTGACCTGAAAAATCATACTTACTTCTTAAATCAATAGCCAAATACTACATCAGAGCTTCCTTTCTTCTCCTTTTCCATAGCAACAGCAATTCCAAATGCATTTTCCAGTAGTTTTTTTTTTTTTTTTTTTTTGTCCATCAATGTCATCTATGACAGAGCAGAAGTGGCATGGGTATAGTGTGGCATTACACAAGTGGAATTTGTACTCGTTCCTTCTTGGCTGTAACTAGTACTCTTTTGGGTTCTTCACCCTTAAGCATATGCAATGCTTAAGACAGGAGAGGTTTCTTCTGAAGTAGAACAGTGGGGTCACTTACCATCGCTTGTGGCTACTCCATGCGGCAAGCTTGTTAACGGATGCTTTCTGGTGGATCAGCTGGTACAATCTCGTACTTGTGGTGCTGAAGTTACAATTTAGTTAGAGAGGTAGGAAATACCAAAACCTATATCATCCCTGATAATAGAACTCAGGTTTGTGTAGTAGGCAAATAGCTGCAGAAAACTGTACCAATGGTCTGTCTTCTCAGTTCACCAAACCTGAATAATATAAACAATATTGAAAGGAGTTGAAAATATGAACTATAAGGATAATTTTTTTCTTTGCCTATCTTTACAGTCTTAATTAAAACACACAAGATGTTGAACATAAAAGGTTTTATTATTAGTGGAAATGTTACTGTCATGTCTGAGATACTTGGGAACCTGTTAAGTGCTGTAAAAACAGAAAGTAAAACTCTACTCAAATGAGTTTACAGTCCAGATACAAGACAAGAGGAGAATGATAGTTATTGAGAAATGGGAGACCACAGGGAAACTATGAAATAATTTTGGTCATTATGATAAATAGTGATCTCAGCACTCTAGCATTAAGTGTTTTGTAGACATCATGGAAAATAATGGGTGGAAACAAAACTCCTGTTTATTATTATAAACAGAGTGTTCAAAAAATTTTTTGTGGTCTGTGACAATTGTAGAGCAATCCATTTAAAATGCGCTGATAGCATGTTTCCTCATTGTGTAGCAATGGCAGAAGTAACTTAATACAGATAAGTAGAACACTGGGGTGGTGAGCTTTGTCTTGCAACCATTCCCAGTGAGACACACCAGAATAAGGCTAAGTGAATAAAATATAATTTGCTAAAAGCCTTGAGCCAAGACAAGGACCATAATTAGGCATGGCATAGGCATGACATCATAGATGTATTTTAATATATAATAGTAGTTATAGAATATTCATAGAAACAAAACTACATGTGTAGGTCCAATGCCCTAGACTCTAAGCTCCTGTGTTGTGAGGAAACGTAATAACTGGGACATGCAGCAGATCCAATGCTGGATATGTTGACCTTACTGTCCATGCAGTGAGGACTGTGCATTGCATGTGTGGTGATGTGCAGAGTCCAGGTGCATCTGTTTGCCATGCTCAGCCCTTTCTGGATTTAAGGAACGTTGGGGGGACACAGGTAACTCATGCTGACAGGTCAAAAGCCGGGTGATTAGCAGGTACTCAGCGTACTGTATTCCTGCTGCTAACATGGGTCTTTTGCTTCCCATGAGATGTGTCATGAAAGGGATCAACCTCCAAAGAACTAAGATACAAGTCCTCCTGAAAAGCACTTTTTGACAACACACCTTTATTTGAAAGGAAACCATTTTCAGGTTTTATATTTCACTTCTACATTGGAAAAACAGCATTTTTTAGCTTAAAATTACTTTCCTAAGCTATGGATATCATTTGGGAAAATAATTTGAATGATCAAAACCAAAGTGAAATATTACAACATACCTAATTTTATTTCTTTCAAAGTTTAAATTCCTATGTAAATATGGGCACCAGATTCATCTTGAGTGGCATCACGGTGAAACGGCTGGCTTCAGGTTGGAACTCATTCAGCAGAACTCAACAAAAAAACTTAAACACTTGGAGTATGCAAGAATTAACAACAGGAGCATCCTCATGTTGACCTAAGGGTCTATTCAGGTCTAGGTGTCTATGACGACATCCAAAATAACTCTAAGTGGAACAGCTAAATCTTTGAAAGGTCAAATAAATCCTGATAAAATGCTTAGGTACCCATTTTCTACAGGGCCCTAAATATTCTACTAAAAACATTGAGCCGAGAGAGAAGACAGGGAATTGAAATCAACAGGATCTGCTTCTACTCCCCAGGACTGTGCCCAGCAGATTACACAATCACCCTTGGTTAAGTGTCTGTCTGGCCCCATGAATCTTGAATTCTTGGCTGCCTCACAGGGCAGATTTCAACACCTTCCCCCTCTCTTCTGTGCCTACAGGCTTGCACGCTTGCACAAGCAAAGCACGGAGAAGAGCTTGTTATGTGAGCCCTGGGCATTGGGAACAGAGCACTCACACTCTCTTAAGTGGGAACTGCGTGTCCGGTACCTTCTTCGGGCTTCTCTCCTCTCCATATGAGGCTGTAGTCTTTATAAAAATGTACTCTTCTTGGAAATGCCTGCTTCAAAAAGGGTGAGTGAGATAGAGAGGTTTATTTGCACATCATCAGAAATGGGTGAATCTGTACTTAACGGGGAGGTTTGAGTGACATCACAGCTGAATTAATGTTTTCAAAATAAGTTCTCTAGAAAAGAAAGCCAGTGTAGAAGAGCCTGTGTGTCCAGTGGAGCCTGCCATGCATATCTGAGTAGTGTAGTACAACATATGAATACAGTTATGGACTGATAGAGTTTTGATTAGTTTAGTTGACATCAACCTATGGCTGAACTGGTTCTTCAAACATTGTAAAAGTCGCCCTGGTCTGAGTTGTCAAGTGCCTCTCAAAGATCCAACAAAAGCAGGAACAAAGCACTGATAATTGTTACCATGTTTATCTGATATTTCTTAGGTTCATAAAATAATTATGTTCCAATGAAAAAATACATGTGTAAGATATCATGTGAATTCAGGATTAGGCTGGGAGTGTTGTCAGTACAGCTCTCACAAGGTAAGACAGACACAAAATATGGAAGGCAATCCAAATGCAAAAACCACACAGATGGCAACTATTTTTTCTGTTCAATCCCTATTTCTCTTCCTCTCTTGCCTCCCCATCCTCCCCTCTCCCCCTTCATTCTCTATTAGGAACCTGGAATCTCATCTTGGATATGTTTTTTAAAATGGCTGGAAAGGGGCAAACGCTGGATGAAGTGAGATGGCTAATTCATTCTAATCAAATTCAAAACACTTAATTAATGCAAAGTTCAGATTACAGAAGTCAGCCAAGTCTCTGTTTCTGTTGGAACCTTTACACGTAGAGTTCTTTACTGCATATGATTTTTAACCATAAAAGACCACCAGAAAAATATTCTTCCTCTCTACTTAATTTTTCTCCCCCAAAATAAAAGAGATTAGAACTGGAGTGGCTGGGGCTTAAAACCACGAGGGGAAAAGTTTAACTGGGAAATTTCATTACGTTCTTGCTAAGAAGCTAGAAATGGAGCAGCCCATACTTGCATGTGAGGTATGAGGGTTGCCTTGCATGCCATACTTGTGATCTAGACCTCCGGCTCGCTGATTCGGCCATCGGGCGATCTGCATTTAACTAATTGCAATTTAAAAAATAAACAGACCTTCTCACATTAAACATGAGCAAGGAGTGCATTGCAACTGTTCCTCTCTGGAAGAGGCTCCTTTTCACTCTAGGAAGGGCAGAAGAAAGGGAGGGACAAGCACAAAGGTAAAAATGAACATACTTGATGCAGCACAGCTTAGCCCTTCCCTTATGGTTATTCTCTGCAGTATAAAGCAGAGGCTGGGCAGAGGAAAGGGGACACACACCTGCCAACTGCTCGCTGCAAACCCAGGTTCCATTTCATCTACAAGACTGTGAAAACCACTCAACAGATGCTGATATGAAATATCACAGCTTTTAATTGAATTCTAGGCATGCAAATTCCTTAGGATTTTACAAATTGCTGTCTTGCTTTTTACGTAGAGCTCCAGTGTAAAAATCCAAGATGAAGCAGAAGGCTAGCATGGCTGACTGATTACTTGAAGTATTAAAGATACAGAGGAATAAAACTCTATTTCCAGCAAAAGAAAGAACAAGAGCAATAGCAGAGCCTCCCTGCTTTATAGCTATGAATTCCATTTCTGGCTGCTCTGATCCTTTCCCCAAGGCCTCCCAAGGATGACTGGGAAATTAACCTTTCTCTCTGATCAATATCAACATAACTCACCTGGAGCTTTCTGACAGACCTACGCGCTCCTGGGGTTGCAGAGCGCTGCCATTGACCTGACAAATCCCAGAACAAAAAGAAAAAGGAAAAAGCCAAGTAACCTCTTGCATTCAAATGTGTTACATCTACTCACCCTTTCCCATGCAATATTTCACTAAGAGAAGACTGCGCTGGAGCGTGATAGGCCATCAGAGTAGTCTGCTTTTGCCCAAATGCAACAACCTTGAATGAGAAGTACAAATTAATAAAATACTTTATTTTGATTTCATAATGAAAAGACAGCGAACCACATGATGCATGAATAACCAATTTCTTTTGTTTCAAGCCCCCAATGAAATATTTAAAATCCCAAATGCACTCCGATATGCTGGTTGGAAAACAGCTCAAAGGTTTGCAGGAGACTGCAGCGATTCAGTTAGGTAGCCTCTGTTTTGCCTAAGGATTTTTCAGAAGCCCAGAACACAAAAGAATGTCTGGGAGAGGCTAAATAAGCAAAGGACAGAACTGTATTATTCTGTGATAAATTGTGCACATAATGAGTAATGACAGTGCTTTCTGCTTTTTCTTTTCATTTTCTGACACAAATAAGCAAAATAATTAGCCAAGCCCTCTCAGAAGGGAATTCTTTTTTCTCAGCGAGCATCACTGAGGGCTGTATTTTTTCAGCTGTGCTGCTTCAGAGTATTTCATATCACCTTTTACAAAGCTAAACAAAACTTAATGGTATTTCCATTAAGTTTCAACTGAAATACTTCCAAAACAGTTTGTCCATAAAGATAGGCTATTTGTCCTGATACAGCACTCTGATAAGACCTTATCTAGAATAGCGTGTACTGTTCTGGTAAGCATTTTCAAGAAAGCAGAAAAGACCAGGACGATAAGTGGAGTGAAGTTCTTATCAGATGAGCTGGGCGCACAAAGCTCATGCAGTGCAGGAAACAGAGGCAGCGCACACGCTGCCTGCCGAACGGTGTGCGAGAAAGGGATGAATGCAGACAAGGAACAAAACTATCTAAACTATTGGACAGTGTTGGCACAAGAACAAATGGAGATGGAACAAGCATGGAATCTGACACGGAGAATTGAAAGGGTTTTAAGCATCACATTCTTGGATGACCTCCTAGTAGATGTAAAGGATCCCACTTAGTTTTAGGGTAAAACTTGTTCACTTTGCAAAAGCACTACATGATATAATTCACTGTGACAGAAACAGCTGACCCGTTCAATCACATGTTTTCAGTGGTAGCAGTGAGCTAATGAGGGTGTTCTTCACCATCTCCAATCTTCTTTAACCAGAAATAAAGATTTTTAAAGTGAAGCCAGCCAAAATTGGAAGGATGAATACTGATTCTCTCTGAAGAGAACACATTATTAAAAACACACAAAAAATGTCTCTCTCACCATGCAACCATTCCATGACAAACCAAAAAGCATCAGGTTGCAGCAAGTAAAAAAAGAAACTGATTTAATGGATCTGCTTCTCTTCCCACTGGTGTTAATAAGTAATGACTGTGAAACAAATAGAATTATATCAATGAGAACAGAATAAAATCCAGCCTTAGTATGAGAAGAAAATATGGGAGGAAAGCACTGTTTTGAATGTGACACATTTAACTGAATAGTTACTGAAATTGGTGAAATACTTTTATCAAATCAGATGACAGATTTTTGTAGAAAAAAATGTTGCAATCTTCTATTATTAAAACACGCAGTTAATTTCCTGGTATGACATAAAAGGGTAACAATATTAATCAGGTCTTGCAAAATGTTTGGCTTTCCAAAATAGCTACTTTGATGAAAAATGGTTCCATTAAAAGTCAGCCAACGTAATTAACATGCAGGGAAAAGGTAGTAAGGAAATGCCGCAGAGCTAAGTGCTTGTTGCTGGAGCAATTTTACCCAAACTTTACCAAACTGTGAATTCTTGCAGGTGGAGTTTGTGGTAGAGTAGCCAGCAGACATTTTTAAAAAAGAGTTAACATTCCTTAATCCTTATGTTTCTGAAACTAATTGTCCTCCCATAGATACATTCCACTCTTTTTCTCCCTTTCACATAAGAGAGTATTCTATTGGATTATATCGAAAATTGTGTTTTCTACCTAAAATGATAATTAAGACTTTTTCTCACTTGGCTGGTAGTATAATAATTAGAGTAGGGGGACTTCTTTCTTAGAGAAAGACAGCTTATAGTGTCATTTGTTGCAATGCAAATATTACTATCAACAGAGCAAATATAGCAAAAGAATATTTGCTATTCTAGAAAGATAGCTGGCATGATTCACAATCATGAATTCATAATCTGTCCTTTTGACTATAAATTATGCTTTTATGCCAGCTCTGCCAAACCAATAGTTTTCCTGGGTTGTGAACTGATACTCCCCTTGAAGAGTTTTGACAGCTGCTTGAAGAACAAATAAGAAATTTGCAGAGTGTATTCAAGTGGTGTCATAATCTACTGTAGCATAATGGCTATGTGGTGTACATATATATATACAGTTAATATAATTGTAAATGTAGTTGATCTAAGTCACAGCTGATCTCCTCCGGTGACAACGAAACCCAGTATCTCACCTTTTTCATTTTCTGAATCTACTATATCCATTACTTAAGTTTGCCTCATATGTTCTCCTCTCTATTCTCAGTCCCTGAATACTTGCCAGTCTGTACAGTGCATGGAGAAGGATGACACTCTGTACAACAAAATTCATAGTATTATTAGATGTGGGTCAGAAAAGGGGTGCTTGGCGGATGGGAGCATATGCTTATGTGTGAAACTACAGACAGATGTATTTGGGATCTCCTGCTGTGTCATCTAGTTGAATTAAACTCCTTGGAGGCTACCTATAGAGACTAGCTGGAGCAGAAGTCCAAAATTTTCTCTACAGGAGATGGCTGAAGGACCTTGTAGAAGCCAGTGCACTCAGAGCTAGTATAGCACCATTTTTCACATGAAGTGACAGAAATCTATAACTTGCATTCACTTTTGAAATGACCCTTTTGCTTCTAAATCACGTAGGCAGTTTCAAAATTGTCACCCTTTACCTGGAAAGAAAATAAATCTTGAAAATTGCTCTTTTCCTTTGAATGTTATATCTGTAAAACAATGTATCTCTACAACTCTCAAAAGGGAAATGTGTTTGAATTTCATTTAAGGAGTAGAATGCAGGTCTTCTTGCTCGTTATCTTTCTTTATCCATGAGAGTCTTCCTCCCCACACGGCAAAAAATAGAAAGGTCATTGCAGAGCACATTTTAGCATCTTTTATAGTATTACACATTGACTGAGAGTTTAAATATGGAAAGTATTACAGTACTATGCTATGTTACATGATTAGAAGCACATTTTGCTGGAGATATGATCTGTGTTACCAACAAAATAAGTATGTATAGGATCTGGTTTGACTTAGTTATCCTTTTGTCCTTTTTTTCTGCTTATTGTTATGTAACAGTTGTGATGGTGAAATGCGTAATGACTATTCCGGACAGTATGATAGAGCATCATATAGCATTTATATTGGAGGGTAAAGAATATAAACATATGAAAGTCATTTAAAGATACAATTAAACTTCTAAACAAAGAACTTCATAAATATTTCATTTGAAAACTCAGCATCGACCAACTACCTGAGGGCTAAGGGGACTTTTTTTAATACAACATAATAAAGATTTAATAAAAATGCTGTTGTTAGAGGTGCAAGTGTGTTAACTCTCTCTGACAGAGGGCTATTAAAATGTATCCTTCAGTCAGTTTCTTCTTGCATTTTACGTAACCCAGCAAACCCTGTGAGCACACTGTCTAGGATTATGGCAAACAATAGAAGCAATATTTACAGGTTGTATCGCATATGCATGTATCTATATAATCTTTTAATGTAGATAGCTCTTCCTTCATCCTTGGGATCTTCGCTAGCTGATTCTAATTCTAAACTCTCCCATTATCCTGTGATCGATTTTATTCAACCCAGTTCCTCACTGCAGTCTGTAAAACAGAACAGAGGCTGGGGGGTTTCTTTCACTGTAAGACTAATGCCTGATTGTCAGCTTTTCATGACTACAGCCCCCTCTTCAAGGACACAGCATCTTTGCCATCACTTGAGTCTTTAAATCAAGTGTGAACAGGATTCTGAATGATGTTCTGTTGTAAATAAAAAATTATGCAAGTAATTCAGGAATTACTATTGAACACTTGCAGTGTTATACAAGTCAGATTAGGCACTCATAAAACCTTCTTTGTCTTTAAAAAGTAGGAACTATGGAATAAATGTGATTTTAAACCATCTTAGCTACTCCAGAGAGACCGTGATTTTCTTTTAATACTACTACCGTATTTCATTCCAGGACAGTGTTTCATAATAAAGTTGATAAAAAATCATCAAAAGACATTTTAAAGTTTTGAGCTAAGTTTTGGCTCACAATATTGCAATCCAGATATTCTTCAGTACTTTAGGTATCCTTAGGATGGGAATATGAGAGAGAAATAAAATAAGAAGGCTTCACCAGATTGTAATATAGAAAGCGAAAAGGGAAAAAAAAAAGATTATCTGGAGATTCATTATGTTACATTAAAGCAGCCAGAGGGATGTCAGAGGCCAAACCTGGACTATAACCATGCTTTAATACATGGAAGGAAGGAAGACAGGGGAAGCTCAAGGATTCTATCATAATGTTTACTTGTATTTCCAACTGCAGAAAATTTAAGCCATGTTTTCTGTTATTTGAGGCAAAGAAAGCTCAAGATAATTGCTATGTTGAGAAGATGTTTATTTCCCAGGGTCAGGATTACATATTTTTGTATGTTTGTGGGTATTTTTTCATTTTCATTTCATCAGGGCACTTTTTAATAGGACTATTTTCATATTTTTTATATACAAGCTGTTAAGGTATGTTTAAAGGTTTTATAGGTGATAGAACTGTCTATTATTAAAATTACATAATGCTTCCTATTATGAAACCTTGATTTCATCTGCTTATAAGAGTGCCAAACTGTAACTGTTTGGACTGAAGTTTTCCACGCCAAGTATCTGTCTTAGGCTGTACTTTTCTGGAAAACTCCAGCCAAAATAGCTCAGCCATTTCTAGGAATGATGCAAGGAAAAAATATGTATTTTTACACATGTCATTAAAATACTTGAATTCTTTCCTTTGAAAAATACTAATCGTCTCAAACCTAAAGGTAGAAAAGTGATTTTTTACTTCGGTGAAGATGCTCTTTAAAAACCTTTGAATTTTATGGATAAAGCCTCCCAAGAATGCTCAGGGATCTGAACGTTCCTACTGTCTCCTCAGGCACCATCCCTCACCAAAGGTGCCTTAGCTCACAAATATGGGAACAAAGATGGAGTTTCTGACTTCTCTGGACACTAGAAAGAGAGCAGGAAAGAGATCTTGCAGTGTGTTCTCTATGACAATTCGATGTTTTTCACCACAACTCTTACACTTGCACAACAAAGGTGAAGGAGGAGTTGTACGTTCCAATATAGTGAAGATAAAAAAAAAAAAAATCTATGAGTAAGGAGTGGCCTGAAATGATAACAGGGAAACAAGGATTCAGGAGTGAAGGGAAGAGCTGAAGGAAATGAAGAGGAAAGTGGACAGAGGAAATTGTGATTACCTGGGCAGACTTTAGGAATAAGGAGTAACAGGGAAACTGTAAGTGAAAAGTGAGACATTATTAAGATTGAAAATGCAGGGCTTCAAAGAGAAAGAAATTTTAAAGATTTGCCTGTGCATCACGGCACAATTTTAAGTACATATCCACATAGATCTTTTTACTGGAAATCTCTGGCCTGCTCAGAGGAGAGACATTATCTCCCTAGTATTTGTACTACATGGAAGTGTCTTGTAAAAGCGGGAAGGAGTATAAAGTTGAAGCCAGAGATTTCAGTAAGAATGGGGCAGCCTCATAATGAAGGCGTGGGAATGCTCATCTAGACAATTGAAATCTCTTCCCATCTCAGCCCCAGATATGTGATTCTGGGAAAGTAGCTTAAAACAAACTTTTCACAGATTACTGCTAATAGAATCTGCCTCATTTGCTTGGTGCCCAGCCTGAGACTATTGAAACAAATTTGAAGTGCTGAAGACTCCCAGCTGCAGCTTAGGTCAACGGGAGCTGTAAATCAAACCCAAAGCATTTCAAACAGGATACTCAAAATTCACGGATACTGTTAACCTTAATGTCTCTGCGCTTTACTTCTGTATTTTAAGATGGTCATAAACACCATCATCTCACAAGGGTATTGTGGACATAATTAATATTTGTCAAGCTTTCAAAACTATGCTGATGAGCATCACAAAAGAAAACTCATGGGGAAATTAAATGTCTTTACGGAAGGATTTGACGAGCGTGCAACAAAGATGGCACAGGGCCATGCTCTGAACAATGAGACCATGCGTTGAACAATGAACTAAATATTGAACAGCTGTTCATTAAGTAAGTACCATCTAATCTGGGCACCGAAGGAGGTCGGGGTGCTATGGAAAAAAATAGTTTGTGATCATGTAACTAAGGATTGTATCAAAATTTATATGCTCACAATAAAGGAATTGCAGTTACATGGGCAAGCTTATTTCTTGCATGCTCTCACCTTCGGATCGGTTACTTAAACATGTTCTTTTCACATTGTTTTTTATACATGCATGTTCAGTAAAAATATATGCTAATTTCCTAATAAATGCAGTAAGCAATAGAGTTGAAAAGATGGGAGAAATATAGAAAGCTAGGGAAAAAAAAAGGTTATTCTGAAAAAGTGTGCCTATGTGTGAAGAGGAAGGATAAAATAGATACACAGAAGTGAAGAATATGGAATGACACTCTTTTCAGTGTTCTCAAGGAGAACACGGAAAGATTTCCATTCTTCGTCATTTTCAAGTGCATTTAGAGTAATGCGCTCTTAAATGAAATCCACTTATGGAGAAATGGAATTCCCATTTGTTTCATTAACTGTTCAGCCTTTTAGGCAGTGTTGAAAAAGCCTGTCCTTAGAGTTTTGCACATCCATAACAGATCAACATTCATTTCAGTAAAGAGCAGTTAACTTTCTAAACGATATTGCTTTTTCAGAAGCTTAACAGAAATGTGACTACTAGCTCAAGTGTGCTTTCATCTCATTCAGTATTTTATATCAGGTTTAAATGACACTTCCCTGTTAGAAGTATCTTACATTTTACAGTTAACAGTTGCGGTTTTTTCTTTGCCTTTTACTGTGAAACAAATGGAGGTAAAATAAATAGCAAAGGAAAAAAATGCTGACATAACTTTGCATAGGAATTGACAGCTGGTATCACCCTTCCCAGGTCTCACCCAGCAATGATGGGAAGATTATGTAGATGAATTATCTTCTGTAGTCAGAGAACTTTGTTCATTTGTGGCCTTTTGATAACTTCAGATACACTTTTTTTTTTTTGGTCACATACTACTCTGTAGATCCATTACATATGATCACTAAGAAATTTCTGACGATAATCATCGCACTGGTACTCTCTGTCTTTTGGGGTCATTTACTTATCTCCTGTTTAAGACTGGGATTTTGTTCAAGTCATCTTGGTTTACATGGTCTTATCATATTCATTTCAGCAAACTTGGACTTTTATCTGATGTAGCAACAGTATGTAAGAAGTTTAATTCAGATTGAATTTGTCTCAATAACTTAAGGACTAAACTAAATGTTCCCCCAAATCATTCTGAAAAGTTAAGAACTAGAAGCACAAGGAAGAGTAAAATAAAATGGGAGAGACAGAGGTTGCAGTTGTTATTCATAAATATTGCTATTTGTTACACATATTCTCATTACGTTATTATGATTTGATCTTTCAAGAAAGCATTCTAGGTCAAAATTATGTTGAAGATACTAAAATATATTTCTTTACCTGTTCATTTAAATTTAGCAGAGGCGAGGATGATCATAATGAGTTCAAGGGTCTGCAGATCAGAACCACAGGTAAGGAGTAAGCTTTCTACTGCACATCACTAGACCTTTAAACCGTGATTTTATTATTTCTATAACATATTTTTTCTTATTATTACTTGTGCTTCTATAAAATGGTAGCTTTGCCTGTTCAGAATGATGAATTTTAACCATGATTTTTATGTTGCAATTGAAAAAAATGAAGAAAAAACTTTTTAAAGTATAACATTGCACTCCACAACATAGGGCACTATATTAAATGCATCAAATTTCCTTTAAATACACATAATACAACTTCATCGTTAAACTCTGTTTGAAGTTTTCTGTAGTTAACTTGTATTATCTCAGTGGGCAATCATTCCCTGGAACATTTTGAAACAAATGGTAATTTCATTTCTAACTAGCATAAAGTCTTTCTGAAAGCACTCTTCACCAGTCGTCATGCCATGTTCAGGCCTATAATTTTAATAACTCCATCAAGCTAGAGGAGAGAAATGCACAAATCATTGGAATACAGCATAGTCTGTCTAGGTATATGAGCAAGAGCAAAATAGGTTTTGTAATATATAACCCATAAAAAGAGAGAAACTACAGAAACAAATATAACAAGATTAATGAACACATGTGCAATGTGAGAGCATTAAGCTAAATGCAGTACTGCTCCAGGATTTTAATTTGGCAATTATCTGTAACATTTCTAATGAATTTCTTGAATTTTTACTTGCTATGCAATTTAAGAATATTGGAACTACATGAATTCGAAGTAGAATTTAAAGAAAAATGAGAAAAGTATAAAGTTAAAAAAGGATCTTTTGTTGCCCATATATCTCTCAGTAAATTGTTTGCTTAAAGTACTAGACTTTAAAGGTATATTTATTCTGTTTATGTAGAATAATAAAGTAATAATTTCAATATCAAGATGAAATTTGAAATCCATAAATCTGTAGCTGTTCAGTGATAATTTATTAAAAGAACTTTGGTGAATATAATTCTAGAATATATAAATCTACTTAGAAATTACTTGACAATAAAATCACCATGTTTCAAGAACAAGACTTAGATATGTAGAGTTACTGTGGAATGATTATAGTAATATATACCTCAATTTCCCAGCTAAATAAATCCATATTATGTTCTTCCTAATTACATTTTTTTTCAATTTTGATTTTTGTTTTGTTTTATGTTTCTTAAACTCACTGCTCAGTATAACTGCCAGCAATTTGTTACCCTAATCACTGAAGTTATGTCTTAGTTTAAAATAACTTTTCTATTATTTGGTCTAATTTTAAAACATCTGGAAACACACTAGTTTATAAATCATAACTTTACTAAGTATTTTTACTGACTTTACTAACTTTACTCTTTTTATTTCGTGCCACTACAACGTGGCTCAAAGATATGGGGGAGGAGGGATCCATTTATGTGATACAAGTGTTTTATCAAGTATGTCTTTGAATCTAAATAAAGTTTATAGTTACAAAAGTACTATGTAGAGTTAGCGGAACACATTTTCATCCCTCATTTTTCTTCAGGTATTCAGTTTATTAAATTGATGTGCTACTTATAAATGAATTAAAAATTCACCTCTGTGATTTTTGAATAGCATCTATCTCAAAATAAGCAAGTTAACACTTCATAGAATGAAAGTATTCAAACTCTACCCAAGTCACTGGAGAGTCTTCTGCCTAATATGGTACTGCTTACACCTGTGACTGAGAGATTTCTTTTTGAGACTGAAGAAATTTGAAACTGGCCTTCAGAGAATGCCAGGGGCTGGCAGCCAGGGTCAACCAATTCATTGGTTAAGTCCATGGTGATGGGGCTGGTCGGAGTTCAAGCTAGGAGTGCGAGTCAGCAAGTCAAGGCCTGACCCGGAGCTCTCCAGGAAGGTCTGCAATGACAAGGTAGGACCCAAGCCAATCTGAAAGTCAGTCTGCAGATCAGAGTTTAGATTAATCGGGCCAATGGATGTGAGGCTGCTGGAGCCGAAGACAGGTACATCTACAGTGCAGCTTGGGGATGGACTGAAGACTTTGTGCTTAGCTGAAATAGGGCTCCCAGGCTCCTGGGCAGAGGGTGTAGGCAGAGGCTCTAGTTGAGGCCTGTGAGGGCCATTAAGGTGCATTCAGGCCTCAGTGTGTTCAGGGCCCTGTCACCAGATGCTTAAAACTGAGTCATATTTGAACCTAAGATATGTGCTTCAACATATGTTTTGCTCAAAAATCTTTGCTTTGCGCCAAGAAGAGTTTTCAGCATCCAGGCACTTGACTTTGTTTTCTGACTTGTTCTAGAACATTTTTACGGGTTTGTGGAAGTCATCAAATGTTTCCAATCCAGGCATCCGCTTGTCATCTTTCCATTGCACAGCTGAGGGGAACAGATGAGAATGAAATGTATGCTTTGTCCTGAGTGGCATAAATTGAATGAATCTGTAGGTGTCACGGTTTTGTCAAACAAAAAGATTTCCTTTTAGGTCTTACAGCAGGAATTCGGGCCATCTAGCTATAGGCACCAAGCTCTGTGAAATTTTATGTAATTAATTCAATGTTCAACTAAGTCAAATCATGTGGCTGGGCAAGCCTAAGTCCCTGGAAGATATGGAATTGGAAACACATTCTGAAGCAGTGATTTATGGATCAGTAGACATGTTGCACCATGAGCTGGCACAGTGGAGTAAGATGCTGGGAATGTCTGTGAGGCTCATACCAGCTGGTGGGAAAAGATGGGAATTGGTGGGCAATACAGACTTGGGAAGAACATCAGTAAGTGCATATTTACCATTTGATTTCAAATCTACTAAAAATCTAAGGTTAAAAGCATTGCATGGATGTTCAGTGACCAATACCAGAGATCTCTGGTGTTTACTCTCTGAATTACAGCAAGCAGTATAGATACATAAGGTTAAGCGTTACAAATTCCCTCTCCCTCACGTCTCTCTATACTCTGTTGAAGAACTCAGAGCAAAATTTACTTTTTTAATCATTCTTTAGAGCTGACTGTCTGGTGACAATGCCATGTATCTTTAAGTTAGGTGTTAAGAGATACTGGCTGCCTTGTATGTTTAGATCTTTCTTTTAAGAGTAGTGTAATTTTATTAATATCCCCATGTGCCTTATGAGCTTAATTTTTTTTATGTCAATAACTTTTATTTTTTCACAAAAAAAAATCCATTTTAAAGCTCTGTGGAATTTAGGGAGTCCTTCCTTGCTCTTCGGATTGTATTTAATTGTTTTCGTCATAAATCACATACTCTGTTTTGATGCAAAACACAGCGACAGAAGGGAATGTGACATTTTATGTAACTGACATGTCATCTCTAAGTTCTCCATTAGACAAAACATTTGTTTAGATACTCTGTTATTCATTTATTTTCATGTCAACACCAAAACCAACTGCAGAAGTGAGCAGAAATGAATAATAAGACAAACTCTTTTAGTATCAATGTACTCTGCCTAAGGCAATATACTGTGCAACTGGTGAAGAATGCGTATTTCCTTCCCAAAACCTCCACTGAGAATCAGCTCTTATAAACAATCTCTTACTCTTTTGTCTTAAGGGACTATTTTCAGTGATCCCTAAGACAAAATTTCAGTTGATATTTCACTTAAAAATGTTAGGGCGAATTGGTAAATAATATCTATCATTTACAGATGTCTTCTCACTGTTGCATTATCTTTGCCGTGTCTGTCTACTGTTTTGGAATTGCTTTTCTCTGTGTAGTAAATAAAAAAGACAGCATATAGGAAATAAGGGATAATGACTTAATTACCTGATGTATATTACAGTATAAGGCCTGTGAGTTATATGCATGGAATTATGATAGACATAACAAACCTAAATAAATATGGAAATGTTCATATTATCTACTTCAGCAGTAGCAATGTTTCTCTCCTTAGAAATGGTGCAATAAGATTTTTCTTGAAAAAGATGGTAGCCAGGAAATAGATGAGGCTACCTTCAAAACATATATACTCCCAAGTTGCTTTGGGGAAAAAAAAGGCAATCAGGAATAGTCGGCATGATTAGTCACAGTAGAAGTAGCCCACTCCCAAATACCATGTAGCATAGCTAACGAGGCCCTTCCAGGGGCTTCCATGTGCACTTACTATGCTGGGTAATGTACGTGCAGTAACTTGGCGGGTTCCAAGACCAGCATGACTGCAGGATCCAAGTAGGTGGTAAAAAATGCATGATTTAAATGACTTAGATAAGCAGTGCCTTTGCTGATTTTGGGGAGTCTGGACCTATATGGATATATGGACCTATATGGATATATTTAACTTAATGTGAAATAAATGTGAATGTATGATAAGGCATATGTCCCTTCCAATATTGCTGGAAGAAGATACATGATTTATCTAGCCAGTGGTTGTGTACCAATGACCTAGTGTATTCCCTTTCAAAAATGAAGCAATTTTCTGGAAAACAAACAAACAAAAAAACTTTGAATATATTAGACTTCCCAATTTAAATGTTCTGAGTCTTGAAGCTTCCTATATTTTCTCTTATAAATTATTCCATTTTTAAATAAAGTCTCAGTTAATTTTTCCTGAATTTTTGCTCTCTTACTGCCATCCTACTCACCCACTCAATTTCTGTCATCCTAAATAATTCTGTTACACTTTCAGAGCTTAAGACTTTCAAATATTTATATTATGTTATTATGTCTTCTGTCTAAGCCCTATACATTTTGACATTCACAACAATCATTTTAAATCAACTGCTATAAAAAATGGACAATTTACTTACATTCCTATGAATTCCATTCAATTTTACCATAAATTCCAAGACTGGAAAATTCCATGACTCCATGGTTCATGCATAGTTTTGTAATTTGCATTTGCATTGCATTAAATTTCAATTCCTTTATCATACCTTACTACTGTTAGGTATCTTCCTCAATCTGAACTGAATATCTCTGCCTTATGTTGAAGTTATGGTTATGAATAGCATGATTCTCCTTTCCACACTACCTTTGCATTTATTACTTGTGTTCACAGGGGCTTTGAAAAATTGTTGTTTAATATAATGCTTAGAAATTTTCAGTAAAATATTGCTTGTTAAAGAACTAAGATAATGCTTTAAAAAGGCACAAAAATAATGGAAATCTGGCAAAGTGAATTCCTTGGGAATAAAGAAGTTAAATTGTTTTTCATAAAGAAATTAATATGACAAAACATAAAAAAGGAAGAACAAACCCCAAATCCTATGTATTAAATAATTTGGAGGTAGGGAGTTCACTTAAAATCTCAGTTTGTCTTTCAGCATACTCAAAACTTAGAATTACTTCATGACATGTAGATACCAAAATGGGCAATGTCTCTGAGATACCCATGATAGCCTCACAGAGATGGAGGAAAAGAAAAAGGGGAGAAGGAGGATTTTGAATGTGTTGAGACAAATAAATGTATATCATTAATAATGCACACTGTTCAATTTACAAACAGACATTTTCTGATTCTGAAGACTGTTAGCTGCACCCTTGAGTGGAGAAAATGTGTTTGAGTGTTTTGGTCTCTGATTTGGCCTGCTAAAATTCCACCTTCTGTGGAAGGAACACTGATAAACACACATTGTTATTCTCTCCTCTGATTTTATCATCTTAAAAGACATTCTTCCTATGAAAAATCTTTTGCAGTTATCTGACTTCCTCTTGAGTAAAAGAAAAAAAGATAACTTTGCCAGTTTTTCATATGAACAGTAAAGGTGCCAACACTCAAAAGTATAACTTTCCTCACTTGAGTTTCCTTATGATGGCTGAAGGACAAACAATCCCTTAGTAACAGGCAGAAAATCACAGAATCCCAGAATGGTTGAGGTTGGAAGGGACCTCTAGAGATCATGTAGTCCAACCCCCTGCTCCAGCACGGACACCCAGAGCACGGGGCACAGGGTGGCATCCAGGCGGGTTTGGAGGATCTCCAGAGAAGGAGATTCCGCAGCCTCTCTGGGCAGCTTGTGCCAGGGCTCTGTCACCCTCACAGGAAAGAAGTTCTTCCTCACATGGAGGTGGAACTGCCTCTGTTTCAACCTGTACCCATTACCCCTTGTCCTGTCACTGGCCACCACTGAGAAGTGTTTGGCCCCATCTTCCCTACATTCTCCCCTCAGGCATTTGCAGGTATTGATTAGATTCCCCCTCAATCCTCTCTTCTCCAGACTAAACAGGCCCAGTACGCTTAGTCTTTCCTCATACGATAGATGCTCCCATCCCTTAATCATCTTCATGACTCTCCACTGGACCCTCCCTAGAAGTCCCACATCCCTCTTGTACTGGGGAGCCAGAAAATTTAACTTGCAGATTTTGACCAGGTAAATAACAGACTGAGAATAATTTGCTCTGAGGTTTCTGCTTGTTATAAAATAACTGGTAAATTCATATCCATTACAGATAGTCAAATGGAAAGAAGATTCCATGAATAGTTTGTTTCAATTTACACTTGAATCTGTGTTAATCTTTCTAAATGATCCATAAATCTGACATTTCAAATATTTCCAACCCAGCCATAGCACAAAAGTAAGATCATAAGGGAGCCTAGCATTTGGAATACAATGATAGATTATTTGTGCCTAAAAATAAGATGGAAACTATGAAACGCAGATAACTAATATTTAGAATAACTTGATTTGGAGTGTGATAGGTTCTTTGCATCACCACGAGTCTTTCAAGAAAGGCTGAATATCTTTCTAAGAATGATAGGTTCAGGGCAAACAGTTAAGTAAATTTTACTAGAACAACATACTAGTTATTGTTCAAGCCCTTTGGCCTGTATACTTTAAGAGTTTAGACCACAGGATCTCTTTGGCTTTTCTTGACTTTTTAGATCCACACAGGTATAGATAGGTTAAACAAAAGGCGGACTTCTCAACAAGAGAAAACTTTGAGTTTTATGTATTATATGTATTAAGTAGGAAAAGAGTGACAAAATCATTAGTGTAGTGCCAAAAATAAAGGCTCCTTAAAAAAAAAATTCTAATTGCTCACCTTAAGTTAAAGTGTTAAATTCTACCATTGCAAGTGTCCATTTTGTGCATAATCATAAGCCACTGCTCTCTCCTGTTCATCATAGAACTTTTTTTCTATATCCTCTTTACACTGTCCTCATATCAGCTGTTTTCCATGTACCCTAGAAAAGGGTTAACATTGCCTCAGCTGTAATTTTGCTATGGTGGTAACTTGTGGTAGGAAGTGGTGGCCTTGTCTGATGGTTTTCCCCTTTGCCAATAAAATGCCACGTGTTTTGCTACCCTAATTGTTTTACAAAGAAAATGGATTGTGTGGTCATGTTTGGTTTCCAGAATGCGACTCTCTTTTTAGAGTGTGCTGGCTCTGCTGTTGATATACTCTTTTATGGTTTCATATTGAAATCAACAGAAAAGTTCCCATTTCTTTACTGAAAGTAGCAATGTAGACTCCCTCACTAATACAGTGAATTTTATGTGTGTATTAGGATCCAGGTGCCAAATCTCAGTGCTGGACCTGCAACTCCACTGAAGTTGCCAGAGGCATGTGGATTCTGCACCAGCTGAGAATCTCTGCATCTTGCAGTCATATCTTGCTTTTCTTCATTGCACTCTCCCAAATATTTTCTTTGTGAATCTGGTTTCCAGCACAAAGCTCTGTCTTTAACCAGCTGTTTCCTCTGTACAAATAGAAGGAAGGAATTTTTTAAATGAATGCACTTAGCGTTTCATATGATGTCAAATTGATACTAGGAAGAAGCCTATAGCTTAGCTCACTTGCTATCCCAGATGGGTTTGTTGTCTGTTTGCCAGGATTTCCCCCCCCTTTTTTTTTTAATAAAAGTAGGCAAGGAAAATGGAAATAAAAATCACAGATATCAGAACAATAAGAAACAAACATTCAATGCATGCATATATTAAAAGCTGTTGTGCCTAAATCTTAACCCTTCTCAGGCAAAAAAGCAAAATGGTAAAAGGTTGAACTTGACCCAACAGATTGTATACACCTTATCTGGCAATATTAACATGCACTTGAAAGTTATTAGTGCCCCAAGCCTTTCAATACCAAAGTGTGCCCTAAACGTTATATGATACTAGATGTTACATAAATCTGTATTTTCATTACTAAGCAACTTTAGGATATGTAGTGTGTGTTTGAAAAAGGACATGGTAATAACTCACTAATAATGGGTGCCATGTGGGGGGAAAAAGGCAATATTACCTACCTAAGAAATATAAAACATGGTTTATATTTTCAACAGTTTGAGAATGAAATGAAAACAGAATATTTGGTGCACCTGTAAAAACATATTTGATCATAATGGCAAGTACAGCATTCTTAGTGTGGGATTCATATTTCATAACTCATGTTCAAACAAGAAAAATGATTATAATGTTAAGTATTTCCTGAGTTTATTTTGATGGATGGCAGAATAAGTATCTTTTACTCATTAAAATACAGATTGGTATAATTTAATAAATGAATTTAATACACAGATGTTCAAGGCTGTTTGAGCAGAGTGCATATTAATCAACTTCTGTATACTTTCATACTTTTTAAAAGAAATTTGCAGGAGCCAAAAGTTTATTAGATCTGTATGATCTTGGTCTGGTATCAGATATCAGGTATGTTGTTTGAATCTTGTCAGGGGATCAAAGTGCTTCTTTTTGATTGATGAATCTGTAAACACCAAACTTTTTGAGTGGTTGTTGCTTTTGCATCTGTTTGAGACACTGACGTATCCCTTGGAAATAATGGCCAAAATTTTAAAGAGTGACTTGCCACACTGGGAACATTGAGTGCCCTGGAGAAGGCCAGTCTTTAGACAGCACTAAACAGTCCTCTTTGAAAAGCTGTTTCAAGTTAGTTACTTCCAAAATAAGACCCCAGAATCATTTATCACATGAAAGAACTATAACCAAGAAATGTAGGGCCTAATCTTACTTTTGTTTATGTATTTTTTTTTAATGGCTTCCATAGAGTTACCCAGGATTTATACTCCCATAAATGAGAAAAGACTAGGATCCATTTTTTAAAGAATGCATTGAGCTGCAAAATATCCAAATATCCAAAAGCAGAAAATCAGAGAAGTAGTGGTGGCCTAAGATTCACAAAAGCACTATCCTGCTACACTTAACTCACTTAGAGGAGCCTAATCTCTAAGGTTGATGGTTTTGGGAAGGTGCTCAAGAACCCTTCTGAGGGAAGAGAGAGGTACAAAGGAATAGGGGCACCTATATGCAGTACTCAGAGCTGCCTTTGTCAAATCCTGAATACCTGGATGCTTCTGAAATTCTGAAATTAGTAACAGAAATCCTTCCTTCAGGCTCTCTTGGTTATCTTTTGTTGCCATCCGAGGATCTTTGTATTGACTTTCCTTAGTGCTTCATGCATGGAAATGTGAGTGTGTGAGGAGGTCTCAAAGTCTAACTACACTTTGATATTTTAACTCTGGAGAAGGAAAGCAATTGAGAAGTGATTGCCTAAGCCGAAATCTTGGTAAATAGGGAGTTTGCCCAGATTTCCATTACTCTGAATGTGAGCTTTTGCCACTGTGCAATTGAATACGAACAGAAGAGTTCTTCCTCTCTGACCCACTTTAAAAGGAAGGATTTGATGTGCAATATTTTCACTGGAATCCTGTCTTGTAGGTGAGCTCTGAGCTTACATCTCAGGTTGTAAATTTAACAGTGCTAGGTCCGGCTCTTTGGCCTGCAGGCCAGCTGGCACCATCTCGCCAGGTCCACACATTAAACAGGATGGTCAAACGCAAACTGTCTGTTGGGAATGTTTCTTGGCTTCTGCTAACTTCCTGACTGTGTCCAGGAATTTGAGAGAAGGCTAGTTCGCCTGGGCTAAATGCGTGCCAGGGACAGCTCTTATAAATTCACAGGAATCGAGCACTTATTGAGGGCCTTTGTCCATCCCTGTGCCCTTGTGCTGCTAGAGGAACTCGTGTAGATATGGACATATCCATCATTCTGGATTAAACACTGCAGATAAGCCTCACTGGGAAATACCTAATTTAGAAAAGCCGTTTGAGAAGAGGTGTGTGAGAGTCACATATGTGGTTCAAGGCCCTTCTTGAGCTGGTGCAGAAGCTGAGTATGAAGCAGATGGAAAAGCAGCACCACTGAGCATTGCTGGGTTATGGAGCACCTAGGCAGGCTCCAAATTTCCATACAAAGGTTGTAGGTACCTATGTGCATAGGTGATTTTTGATCATAGAGAACAAACAGGTCATGCCAGGCTTTATCTTCAGAGGGAGGCACCAAGGAAAAACAAAGAGACAGGTAGTTTTGACATGATTTAGCAGGCCATGTTGAATTCCTTACTGCACCGTCATGTTGAAAACAACAACATGACTCGCTGGAGAATGTCAGGCTGATTTGACTTGCCCTGAATTTTGTGATATACTACCTAATCAGAGAAGAGCTCCCTGTTCTACCTAGTCTCATTGTGCTCTTAGATGTATTCCCTGTGGTCAGTTAAAGCACCTGAGAAGAGGGCAGTAAAACAAGTATTAGCCAGAGAGGTTTCCATTCTGGTGGGAAGACTGGTACCAAGGTGGGCCCATGGGAAGCAGATTGATGATTCATTAGCTTGTGTGTTTGTCCCTGCATTGCTCCTGCCTATTCACCAGAACATCTGGAAGGAGATAGTGCAGCAGTGGCTCTGACTGTTCACTGTGAGCCTGCCAGTGAGCAGGATGCCATGATCAATTTCTGCACAAATTCTTGAATCTTTCTGAACTGGGTATGCCTGCTTCTTCACTGCCCAACACCTTGTAACCATTTGCACCTGCACAAAGTGAGTGTAAAAATCTGCCAGTCCAGATGGCAACACTTCTCACCTACTTGGCCCAAATTTTAAAGCCTACACAAGCTGCAGGGCAGCAGGAATTCATGCTGATAGACTTTTTCCATTTCCACTGTGACTCATTGTAAGGTACATGGTTCCACTTCCCCAGAAGGGGAGGGCGGTGGGGGGGTTATGGGGAAAGGCTTCTTGGAGGCAAGCTTTTCATCTCTAATAGTCAACAGGAACAGCACAACTTTACTTCGTTTTTCAGATATCTTACGCATGATATCATAAAGATAAGAAGTTTGCCTTAGTGTCCACTTCTGCAATGTATCAGCCAGATGATCTGTTTCTGCTCCAAGAATTTTAACAAGAGGTTTGTGGTCTGAAATCAGAACAGCTTCTTCCAATGTAAAGACTCATGGAATGTCCTCATTCCAAGTTATAACAGTCAGAGAGTGAGTCTTGCTTCATGTGTTTCATGAAAGTGGAAGCAATTAGCTTCTTTATTCCATTATTATTTTATCTATGCCTACAGCTGAAACATCATGAACTCGGAAAGAAAGGGAAAGAATTCTTTTTATACATCTCTGTAATTTCTAAGCTTCATTAAATAACATCTCACAGTGTACAGTTAACATTTTTATCATTGGTTTTATTAATGTACACAAGCCAGAATAAAATTCACTTTAATACTTAACAATATCTTACAAGAATCTTTGGCGATATATTCTTTTTAGTCTTGCACAACACTTTCAGCTGCTTGTGGCTGGAAGAAGTTTTACTTCTCCTCATTCTTACCTTTTCCACATTGTGCTAGTCATTTCAGTGCAGATTCCAAGCCTCTCAGTGTGTTTTCTCATTTGCATTTCAGTCAAAATCTCTCTCCACTTATCTCTAGCATGCTTGGTTTATTATAGATTAGGACGTCACATTTGCTGCTATTCAAGAAAACAATCTTATGCAGGTTGATGATGATGATGAAGACTCTGGTTCCCACCCCATCTGCTGGTAAGCCCAAGGCAGCCCTACTTTTGTGAACTTCTGCTCCTCATTTAATAGTGGAAACATTCTTTAAAGACTTTTTGAATAGGGCCAGGTAATAATTATTGCATATGCCAAAAATCATATCATTCTGAAACTTTTACTTGACTCTAGAATGCGACCTTCTTTGCTCCAGAAAGAGACATAATTTGGGATAATCTTAGGAGATCCAACCCCTCATTTTACTGACTTTTTTTTTTTTTTTTACAACATAGACCTTTTTACCCCTTTCTCCAAGCTTGATGTTCTATCTTTAGTATATTAACTGAAAAATATGTGACCTGTAACTTTACCATGAATTGTATGTGAAATATTTCACTAAGGTACATTTGCACAGCACACAGATTCGAGAACAAAGATTCTTTGATTACATCCTGACTGATTTTGCCAAGTTTCAAACCACTCAGTTTTCATTTTGTTCTACGTGAACAAAACTTCTGATGAACACTGTTTGCCTGGTCCTTCTTCTTTTAACGCTAATGTAACTTAGAGAAACTACAAGTACACTTGTCGTAACTGACCTACCTATAATACGTTTTTGTAAATGCGTGTCCACTCCTAGTATTTAAAAAGACCTGGAATTTAACAAGGGCTGGAAAATAAGAATCTTTTCAGTCTTGCTGGCATCACTGAATTATGAACTGCCTTCAGGGTGGTGTCTTCTTTTGGAGAACAGTGTTGTGCTATAACAACCAGGCTAGTATCAAGTTTTGAAGACTCATCTCTAGTTCTTAAACACAGGACTCACAAATCTGGGTTGCTTTTGGCAATTTTTTTAATCTCACCCAATAAACAACCCACTAAGAAAGTTTTCAGTGTACTGTTTCTTGAGGAATCATCTCACAGTTTTTTTTATAAGGTTAATAAAATCTGAGGCAAGTTGAATGGTGAGGCCCAGGGACTAGTTTTCTAGTAGCTTCCCTATTTTTTGTTCCTTTGGCTCTCCAGCTCTTGCAACAACAGATATCAGGTGCCTCACTTAAGAACTGCTTACTAAAGCAATAATCAGTGATCTTCACAGTAAGAACTGCAGTACTGAGCCAAAGTCATCGGTGCCAACTCCACCATATTTGGCAGAAAATCTTTATATATACATCATGTAGAGTCCTGCTGGTCTTTTGGCCGCTAGTCTAGGAATTCCAGGCAATTGCCAGGCTTGTGGGAGAAGCTGCACTAGCTCCAGTGAAGCTGCCCTATACTCAGATATCCTGAGCAAATGGCCACTGCAGAGGTACAAATTCACTTCACATGTGTCCAATGGATTAGATGTGTTAGACTGACTGTTTTAAGTGCAGCAGAACTGTAGCATGTTGAATTCCCTGGTTATGTCTGGACTAGGAAATGAATCAATGTCAAGGAACATCTCTGGAGGCTGCAGCTGGAGTGTCTATACTGCCAAAATGGACTTTGGCATAGTCTCTGGCATTACTAAGACTCAGGCCAACCAGGAGGAGCTTCACCGTAACATCCTGGTGCTACAAGTGAGCTTACATACATTAGAGCAGGGTCAATACAGGCCCACTGCCTGTTTTGGGAATGGGCTGCTGTGCTCATATGGATGGAGAGAGCTGCATACATGAAGCATTTAGGATCAGTATTAACTTCTGTGTCTCTACAGCAAGGGCACACAGAGGAAAAGGCTGCTCTTTCCTGACCAGAGCTAAGACCGGAGCTGGAGGAAGCTCAGATGCAAGAACTGAACTGGTCTCCCATGGGGCATGTACACTGACACTGGAGCAATGTGCAGATGCCCAAGCTGGCACCTGTGCCATCTGCTGTGTATGCATCATAAATAGCCCCACACAAATCAAGCAGATGAGATGCAGCAGCAGCATCGGAGCTGTGTGTGATTCTGACCTTGAGAGACAGGGCTTCCTTGAGGGTACATAGCACCGGCTTGACAGCCATAAACTGATGCTGCATCTGCCAGACTCAAAGAGATTTCTGTCTTGCAGCCTGTTGCATAAGGAAGACATGTCCTGAGGTCAGCATGGATCCCAAAGTCAGTGGGAAGTTTGTCCTGAAAAATGTGCTGGTAGATGGACTTCTAATTATCAGGCTTACTACAAGTAGCTGTCCATGTACACACCAAGCATGCTCTGCCACAAACCTCAGGCTGAAAATTGATCAGATACTGGCAAATATCAGAGACTGGAAAGAGGTAGCTTCAGTATTAAAAATTCTTTATATTTTTGGTAAGTTGTAGGAGACATCTTCAGGCAAGAGACTTAACCATAATTCAACTTGTAAATATCTTCTCCATCCAATGAAGAAAAAGACAAGTTATTAAAAATTACCTTTTGCTTTTTTTTCCTGTCTTGATTATACAAGCTTTAATGTCTTATTTCTCTTGCAATTATAGCAGTATTATTGCAGTGACGAGTGAGTAATGATCTCATTACAAGAGAAAGGGAGCAAGGCTAAGCATAGTTCCCCAGGTGTCTGGAAATTTGCCCTGTGCTTGGGCTACAGGCTCAAGCTTTATAGCAGAAACTAAAAATGGGTTGTAGTTAACACACACACACAAATATATACATACATGTATGTACGATGCTTTGTAGCATATGGCCATTTTGTTTTATTTTTGGTCATATCATAAAAAAGTTCTTAATTCTGCTTTAGTGCTCTGTGTTTTTTTTCAAGCATTGCTATCTATATATTTTTTTTTTTTTTTGAGAAAAAGCTCTTTGGAAAGCTATGATTAAAGTTTATGTAAGTTATCTACCAAAGATTATTGGCTAACCTCTACATCAAATGTCTTTCATTTACAGACTGGGTTTGAGCTTCCACCTGTCTCCTGACAGCCATCCAACAAAAAACAAGATAGGTTAATGCATACATTATGCAAATAGTAGATTTTTTTTTAGCTTGGCACATCAGAAAACATGTAAGGGAAATAATATTGAGTGAAGGCAGTTTAAATTATTTTGATTTTTATTCAGAGAGAAAATTTGAAAATACTATGAATCAAAAGATGCTTTGTTTCACTTAAAATTAATCGTTTTGATTTCTAGCACATTTAACATTTTGACATTTGAATTACATTTCCAAACTAGAAGTGACTTCAAATGGGAAACCAGAAATCTTTCAACATCTAGGTATATCCCCATTCTCTTTTTTTTTCTTAATGAACACTTTGTTGAAATAAAGCAGCATTCATAAAATGTACTGTCTCTCTGGACCTATGTTTTTCACTGAAAAAAAAAAGTCATGCACTATTAATATATCTAGTTCAAGGAAAAGGGAAAAAAGAACAAAAACAGAAGCCAAAATAAAGGGAAGGCCATATAAAAAAAGTCTTACAGACTTTCTTGCCCTTAATCTCCCACTTTTCTCCTCCTCCTGACACTTTTTACCCACTAATTGCATAGAAAGGGAAGGAAGTGGTATATGTTCCTTTCCAAATTAACTGGTAACTAGTTCATAGTTCTAATTCAGCACATATTTGATACTTGGAAGGGTTTTAGAGGGACCTGGTATTTTTTTTTTCTTCCAGAAATGTGTATTTCAGCTCCTGGATTTCTGATATGTGTTGTATTCTGCCATACTATGTTACACCTTACCAGTTATGACTTTATGAAATAACATAACGTGACTTTGGGTAGCCAACTGTCATTTGAAAAAATCCCACAAGTCGCAAAGTCACACAACTGGCTAGAGCAGACACTTTTTCTGCATTTCCTTTAGAAAGTTCCGAGCAAAAAGCTAAATCAGTATGACACTAAAATAAAAATCCACTAATTAAGATTAGATGATGGCTTTGAAAAAATGATTCTTGTTCATCAAAAACATGGTTTACTGGATGTTTCTCCAGAGAAAAGAAATTAATAATAAATATTTCATCAAAATAGACTAAATGGAAGATCCTATCACTTTTAATTTTAGCTGTAGTGACATATATGACTTTTTAACTGATCCCATTAGTACAGCTTTATATTTTTTGAAATAAAATAGTAAAATTCAGAATTGTACAAATGATCCATCTGCTCAAGGAGGTCCCTGCAGATCGTGCTGCAGCCATGTGTTTTGATGGCCGTACTGACATTGATAGTCAAACTGACCGGTAGCCAGAATTTCTGCTTTCTGGTGCAGTGCTGGAAGCGCAGGGAGCTGGGCCGGCATCTCCACGGTTCATTACGTCTGAGCTAATGAAGTTAGCAGACAAAGTTAGCTCAGAGGTGCCTATTTAAACCCCTCAAAGCAAATTCATTCGAAATTAAAGACCGATGCCTATTCAGTAGGCAGCTGCTTTTATGACATGCTGCCTATATGAAAGCTGCATCGTGTCATTTTTTTTTCTATACTGCAATGTTTGTATTATGCAAGTTTTTAAGCCTGAACTTTGAAGTTTCACAATTCAAGATTACTAGTTAATTAGACGTTTCATAGGATAATACGGTGTAGTTACAGAATGCATGTGATTTCAATATATAGCACGCATACCTAACTGTGTATTGTATTTGCAAAAGCTCTCTCTTCAGGAGCAAATAAACACATGATAAATAAATGGTTCTGCATATGAAGGCATATGAATTTCTTGAGCCAAGACAGCACTTCTTATGCACCTACACAGATTTCATAGAATAAAGCTCTGCTGGAATTTGTCTGAAAATAACAGGGGGCAAATTAAATTTTCAAGTGGAATTCAGAACAATAGTAATATTTCCTGAAAGGCTACTAATTCTAGCGAAGCTATTTCAAAGGCCACATTCTTTGCAGGTTGCTATGGAAGGCCAGCTCATGTTATAAAATGATAGCACCCTTTTGTGTTTTGAGCTCTCTGTTACACCTGCTGTGTCCACTTTTTTATTTTTATTTTCTTTTTAGTTTTCAGTTCTGCTTGGTCTAGCACAGACTGGTGCTGGTTAAATAGAAAGCTGCAATATAAAAGAATCTGCCCATATCTCTGTGATTTTTTTTCTTCTTTTTGACTGTGTCTAAATATGCAATTAACTTCTCATAAGACATAAAATAACATCAGTGAAAGCCAAAATTACTAGCTGGTATTATTCCATGTGTTAAATTACCAGAACACTGAAGCTAAAGATGGGAAACACCCTATAAAATAACTCATTATGAATAGCACTGGTTTTCTGTTCTTGTTATTTTGGGTATGCACATCCCTTTGAAAAATGTAATTTGGTTAAGAGGGACAATGCACTCACTCTTGTGCTGAGAGCTATGAGCAAGGAGCCTGTTCCAATCATAAAATAATTTCATATGAACTAGTAAGGAGTAGGTACTAGAGTTATTTTCTATTTATTTGGCTTTCTCTGAATATGTCTGTTCACCTCAATCACACTTTAAATAAGTGAGTTTGGGTCCTGATGAGAGTGTCCTGTGGCTGTGTGCAAAATCTGCTCCTAACATCTGTAAACACTCAGAGGGCAAATCCAAGCTAAACTCCATCCTCTGTGGCTAAACTGGTATCAGAAAACTTTGGATTACACCAGAACAATACAGCTGCTCATTTTCAATATCTTTCTCCAGTATTTTCCATAGAGACTTCTTCGTTCATGCTAAATAAAACACTCAATGCTTTTTTTCCTCTAATAAGACTTGTCGGACCCTCATACACCTGATGCAACTTTGCCTCTTTTGCACTTTTTTCATTTATCTTTGTGCTTCTTAATCTGCAGCACTGTTATTCTTGCAGCTACAAAAGGGCACGAGGAAAAGAACTGAGGGGGTACGCTATTCAGGTGTGATATTCTCCTCATATTCGAAGAAATCAAAGGAATAAGGAAAACAGAACCTAACCATTTGCAGAGCACCAGAGAGGAATATTGAGTTTTGAATACTGATTATATAAAAGCAAGTGAAAAGACCATGGGGAGAAATAATATGGAAAGCGCTTGAGGCAGAGAGAGAGGTAGTGCTGAAAGATACAGAAAAATTAGTTTTCTCAAAACAAAAAGAGAAAATGAGTAGACCTTTTGTATATCTTGGTGTTTTCTCCTTGGTGCTTCTCTGAATATCATATTCAATTCCGAATCAAATATTGATAACTTGGAGAAAAAATAATCCATTTTTTTTCTGGAAATAGGTAATATCAAGCTGAGGTTTCTTATGGATGAGACATGTCCCTCACTGTCCATCACTTATCCATTGCAGCTATCTCAGATTCTGCCTTCATTCTGCCAGTGATCAGCTCCCCACTTTTGCAGTTCTCTCCCTCCATCTGTGCTTGGTCCTTTCCCAGTCAGCAAGAAAACATTATGGCCAGTTATGGGCTTTCCCATAGTGGTCAGACCAATGGGATCTTTCTTCTCTGCTTAGCCCCTGATTTCTGCAGAACTCTGGAATGAAGAGGAACTTCTTTAAACACTGAATTTGACCAATGGCTTCACCTGTTTTTAAGAGGAGATTGATAGATAAACAGACAAATACTACAATCATGTAACTTTACATGTGTAGAAAAACAGCTGGAAGCCTCAAAGGATTGATTTATGAGGAAGGATGATCACCATGCTATTGGCTATTATGAGGTAGATGTTTCCCCCTTTTGCTCTGCGATTTTGACCAAAAACTCCATTTTGGACCCAAGAAACCTTTCTCAACAAAAGTTTCTAAAGTCTCACGTGTTTCCATGAAACATGTCAACTTTTGAGGACTGGCATTTTTCTGATGAAAAAAAAATATTTTCTTGAAACTCTTGACCAGCTCCAGTGAGCTATGGCCACATGAGCTGTAAAAATTTGTATTTACAATCCAGCAAGAGTAGAAGGCAGAAAATGTTAGACCAAGCAGCATCCACCCAAACTAGAAAGCACTAAGAGGAATCAGCACACCTTTTGTCATAGTATAGTACTTTCTAGTACTAGGACAGCATGAATCTACTAAAGAATCGTGTAATTTGGGGTTCCTATGGATAGCATAAATAAGCTTATTCTGCCTATTTCAGGATAAAAACACCTGAAAAAGTTCATATTTACTTTGAGAAGAAGTAACAGGATTTTTTTTCTAGCACTTTTTCTCAGATAAAATATCTCTAAAGCTCCCATGAACAATCTGTAATGTTTGCTTTCTTCTGGGGTGACACTTGTGTTAAGAACAGTGTTTTTCGGTGTAAGGGATGGCATTGGGATCCTCTCCTCAACAGGGAACTCCGGTGCTCTTCTCCACTTCCAGAAATGTGTGCTGGGGAAGTGAGGTCAACTCTTTGCTGCACAAGGTGGTTGGCTATAATTTAGCAAAGGAAATCCTTGCCATTTGTGCGTGTTTGTTTGTTTGTTTTACATGAAATTGTTAGAGTTCAGCCAAACAAAACAAAACAAACCAAGCCCTGTGCTTAGCTTGTCCGTATTGTTTGCTTTACTCAGAGGTTGCAGTCCAACCCCTGCAACGCAGTAATTAGAGAGCTTTGCTTTTCATTGTTGCATTTAAGTGTTCCTGGAGCAGTGGCTGCTCTGCTGGAGGACAGGGAGCAGATGATATATGTTTTGCTTCTTTTTAATCTGTCGCCCAGCGTCACCGCTACTCCAGCAATGGCCCTCCTGACTTCGCTCATTGTTTCTAAATGAGCTGAAAAAAAATTACTGCTTTTGAAGGGTGAAAGCATGAAGAATTACAGGCAGCCTGATCAGCTTTGCTACATCCTTGAATGTACTCCTGCTTGCTGGTAGTCCTAAATCATTCCCTCAGAGGGACAAGCCATTTTGGAGGGCTGCATTTGCTAAGGAGCCTGGAGGATTTTCTTCCCTTTGTCTCTTTCCATTTGACTCCTCAGCAAGAGGTTCCTCTACTGACATCCACTGGTAGCTCCAGGACAGCTGCAAACGGCTCATAACCCACTCGTGCTAATCCCAGCTGCTGTGCCAAGTCATTGATTTAGTGCCGTGCTGGATTTCAGCTCGAATGTAAGGTCAAAATAATGTAATCCTTCCAGGTTCTGCCCCCTTCCCGGAGGAATGGCCCCTTTCCCCTTCCATGGTGGTAAATAAATTCAAGAGATGAAAACCTGCTAGCAATTTCTTTGGCTGCAGCTCACCAATTAACAACACAGAAAATCAAACCACAGTTTCCTAGGTGTAGTGGGAATTTATAGGCAATGAGAGCTACCAGGAGCATGAGCTTGTATGTTACTCATTATATATTTTTTGTTTAAAATGCAGTAAATTAAGACTCAGTGACCAAATGTGCAGGAATGAGGATTAGAGACCAGCTGGGAAGAGCTGAGGGCTCCTTGTTGCACATACTGTGCCATGAGCCTTTTCAGTCATGGGCCTCTCCTGCTCTCCTGCCCCTAGGTAGTGCAGGCACGGCTGTATCAGATGAGTGTGAAAATAATTAAGAATATCCTGGTCGTCGTTAGCTGCTTCTGGCGCGGCACGACTCTCTCCAGATAGTGCTGGCTTGTCTACAATATAATAAAATTCTTGGATGTGCGGAGCTTTGGACTGGGACCTTGCACATTTGCATGGTTTTGCCTGAAGAAAATGGAGAAGCGGATCTATTGCAGGACCTGTGAGACTTAGTGGGTAAATCAGGAGTCATAACAGGGTCCCCGTTACAGTTTGGCTAAGACTGTAATTCTGTTATATACTTTTAGCCAGCTGTTTGCACACAGCCTTAGCTGTCTGTAATTTGGTGGGTAGTCCTACTCATTCAGTGAAGTAGCCTGTGATTGAAGTAACCTGTGAAGTAACCTGTATGATTACCTCTGCTGATAACTTAAGTTTATTTTTGTTTATTTACCATCCTACTGGTCATCTTAATCAGGTGCTATTGTTTCTCCTTCCTGATTTGATACATGTAGTTAGGAAGGAGGACTGATCAGGAACAGGACACTATAGATTAAGCCATTCACCTTTTACTCTCTGGGGAAGAGGAGCAGCCATTTAAGACATAGGAATGTGTAATAGAAATCATTAAAGCTTTTCCTTTTTGGATCCTGGCATTCCTGATGACCTCCGTCGCTGTTATTAGAAAATAGATTTTGCTTTTTAAGACTCAGCAAAACATTTTGTCAATACTCTGTTGATCCCAAATTTTAAAATTTACATTACTCTTCTACTGAAACTAAGACTCCTGCACCACAGCCTACACTTGAAAGACAAGGACTAACCTTGAATCTAGTTAATATTTAGGGGAAAAAAAGCCCTCTTTACGATTACTGGCTCTGATATTTTTAAGCCCCAGTATTTCTAGATCACAGTAAAGTTACTGCTGGGGGTAGCTGATAAGCAGCAGGCTTGCTGGAAGTAGCCACTGACATGACGAGCGTCGGTATATCTCCGGGCTGGCCTATGCACCTTCCCATAATGGTATTGCAGTCATGCAAAGCCTTGTCCAAGCCTGTTGTTGCTAAAATATAACTTTGTTCAGCCCGATCTTTGGGCTGCTCTGCTCCCTGCCATCTCTTTGCTGTTATTTACCATTATGCACATGGATCTGTTCATCTGCATTAAAATAGCTTAAAACCCCCCCAGAAAATTACTTAGTATTTTTCAGCAACTTTAAAAATAAAATCTATAAATTCTCCATGAAGTGAGGGCAAAAAAACAAGCATGCCTACTTTATTACCCAGTCTTCAGTGTGCATGTCATATGTAAGGCCCCTGCAGCCTAGCTTCATAAGGATAAGCGTTAGGATTTTCTCCTGGACCCCAAACAGTATTTAAATTGGAAGTTAAAATGTCAAAGCAGAGAGAGATCTGAGTGTGCCTTTTCCTTATGGAAAGTTCAATGCTTGGGAGTTCTTAATCAAGATTGTCAGACATTTCCTGCTCATTTTCAGCCACCAACGGCAGGCATAGGTGACTCCCTCCTTGCTGTCGAGGGGCGGACAGAGCAGTACTGTGTGATCTGCTGCCCACTGAGCCACCTGCAAGTCGTTTCGCTCCAGCTGTGGTAGACCTCATGCAGAAACACAGCCTTGAGAGTGCTGGCTCTGGGCCAACAACACTGTTAGGGGTTTTTAGCTTAATTCTTTCACTGACCTCCTCGTGAGGAGCATAATTCATTAAGTACAGTATCATAAAGGCCATGGCGATTAGAAACAGAAAACGCTGCCACCAGTGTAGCCTGTGGAGGGATCGGCGATGCAGTATGTGTATATAAAGTTCATGTTAGTTTATTCTGATATTAGGAACTGAGAAGGAAATGTCTTCAGCTCTGCTTGCTTGGGAGCTTTAGGTATAAGTTTAAATGGATAATATTTAGTCTGTGCTACTGTAAATCCCAGTGTGGGGCACAGCAGGCTGTCCAAAATGATTGTGCTCCTAAACAGGGATGTGTGGTAAGGATAAGAGTCATGAATTAGAGCAGTGCGCTGCGTCCTCCACTGTGAAGGGAAATGCAAAACCTTGCAGCATCTCACTCCTTAAAGGGGGAAAGGTGAGATAAGAGGAAACACAGGGTTGAGCATGCTTAAAGTCCATCTGCCACACACTGGTCCAAAAAAATGTTAGGTTTAAACATCTGGGTCTTTCTGTTATCCTGTGGATATCAGCTAACCCTGGGTTATGGTTGTCAGGGAAAGGCTCTGATGAATGAATGTCCTGAGACTTCGCGAAGGAAAGAGGCACATGGGAAAACTCTGTTGATTGGATGTGTATTCTTTACTACCTTGAAATACCACATTGGACAAAATACCACTATCATTAGGTCTCCACATATTTGGATTAGACTTGTGGCCAAATGGAAAAATTCTGCTCATTTTCAGAGTCTGAGGACGTGTACAGCCGTTTATAGGAATGGCAGAGCTAGAGAGCCTGCAAAAAGCCTACCGTGCAAAAGCCGAAGGAACTTGCATGGTTTCTTCTCCTTGCCTAATGGTTAAACAAAAAAGAAAAAGAAGAAAAAGAACATTATTACTGATCAGAGTCATGTGCATTTTATGAACATTTATCATACCCATCCTGCTTCCTGCTGCTTGGTCATTGATTTCCCTTTTTAAATTTAATTTGAAGAACAAATCTATTGTGTCTTTTTGGATCTCCCTGTTCTTCTTCAGCCTGCTTGGACTCCTCCACTGAAACCAAATATTTTCCTCGCACTATAGTGCAGGGGAAGGGGAACAGCAATATATTGTATGATTCCATGACTGACTCGATGCATAGATACTCACAAATACTTATGGTAACGCATGGCTGGTTTCAGTAATACATATAAGCACTGAATTAGCGAATTTGCACAAAGCTCACACTTTTGCATAAAAATAATATTGCATGAGTGTGCAAATTGGAATTAAACTAAGCAGTCATCAGAAAAGCAGCGTTAGAGCCCATAATATGCAATTATTCTGGACATACTGTTTCAGTTCCTTTGACTATTTTGTTTGGTTTTATTCTGAGCTGGGGTTTTAGTGGGTCGTTTCAAATTTATGGGAGATAAAACTAGAAGATGAGAATGAGAATGCGAGGCTTGTTTTAACAAATACTGCAGTAAACACTCCTTCATCAATCTGCCTATCTTTCTTCACACACTGTTATATGAATGATACAAGTTACCTCCTTTTAAAACTTAGTGAGTACTTGAAGATCAGACCATATTTTATTTGGAATGACAATATTTTTTTAATGCGCAACATAAAACATACATAATTTAATACATATCCAGCATTTCTGGATATGGTTTCCTGATTAAGTGGCCATATGTACATTAATTTGAAAAGTGTTTCAGACACAGGACTTGCTTGCTTTATTGGCAGCAGTATAATATTACGGAGATATCAATCACCTGTAGCAAATGAAGCTCACAATCTCTCCTCATTATTGAAACATGTGACAGTACTGCACACTGAGGGCTTGATCATGCCCTGTATATCAGTGAGGGTGAAGTGTTGAGGGACAGTGCTGTAACCGTGATCAGCGAGGGCTTTCCTAGTCAATGTACCCTTTCTTTGGTGTTGTGTCATCCTTGACGAAAAGACAATGAGTTGCTCTTCCTTTTCTGAGTACTTTGCTCAGAGGTTTGGGTGAGTGTGGTGACATGAAACTACTTTCTTCCTGATCAGTTCAAAATTACCTCATTTTCAGGGGAAGGCCATGAGAAAGGAGGCAGACAAATGGGATTTTGGTCTAGCTATGGCGTCAAGTAATAGACACGTGATTTCTTGCTGTTGGACATTTAGGGCATGATCCAGAAAGGGATGGAGTCCTTACAGAACACAGTGCTGTGGTACTTAAAGGCTATATTTGTGACTGGGAATTTTCCTGCAGCAATATATTCAAAATATGGGGGTATGTGCTGGAGTTCCTGAAATATGTGAAGCTGAGTGGCAGGCAGCTCAGAGCAGGATCCACAAAAGACATCTTTTAGTAGGAACATAAAAAACTCTGGAAGAAAAGATGCATCTTAAGGTTATGTGTCTTGCCTATTTCAGGACTGCAGTTAGATGATGCTGTGAAATGGATTCAGTGCCTGCAATCCTTTCTGCTTATCTGTTACAGTTCTGGAAGATGCCATACACCAGGTAAATTGGACCTTATCATACACAGTGTTTTACTGTTTATTAGTGGCATTCTTATATCACTTATCAGACATTCTTAAGTTGGAATAGACATCTCTGACTGAGGCTTAGACATTTCCAGGGAGCAATTCAACAGGTATTCCCTCTGAACTGCTATCAATCCCAAAGATCACTCTTTGGATTTTAGGCCTCTAAAATAGTGTCCGTATTATAGAGAGTGTATTATGAAATAATTATTATATTATTATTTTCTTCATCAACTGCAACATTACATATGCTTACACCTTGCAACGGAGGCATTGCCTCTATTTTCTCCCACAAATCAAAAAAACAAATACAGATAGAGGGTCAGGAACATGGTCCTGAGTTTATATTAAGGGGCTGAAGTAGGGACAGGATCTGGAGCACGCCACAGAGTAAATCTTCCTTCTTTCTTTCATTTTTGTTCTGTTGTTACCTGAACCTGAATGTTATAGACATTGAAACAGGTTTGTGTCACAGTGATAAGAAGCATTGATGTGTTGCAGTAAACCGAGTTTTGCCATTATTTTTGCTAGATTTTTCAATCACTTATTCAAATCCTTTATCCAACCTTCAACTGGATGAGTTGCTGCCCAGAGATGCCCCTAACTTGCCAGGTTAGGGTGCAGGATGCATCTAGTTTCATGGGATAATTTAGGCTAATATGTGCAACACATTGCTGGATCTATTGCATATTTTATCCATTTGCTTTACTGAATGTGTAAATAAGCAAGAACAGCTTCCTTATTTCCTACTTGGGGGAAAGCTACAGGTCCCATTCTAGGAGAACAGGAAGGGTTAATCCTTCATTGGTCACTAGGACCGCTTAAGAAGTCATTTCCTACTGTAAAAACACAAAGCATATGCTGCTTTTTAATACAGATGGGCAAACAAGGCATTTTTAAAGTCTTTTGATGCTGAGCTCATTGGCTGCACTGTGGTAAGGATCGGCACCCCCATGCCAGCCTGAAGTCCGTTTGTCCTCAGTTTCATTACTGCATGTGTCTGAGTTAGTGTCTTCATTAAAATGATAAGTTTCTCTAAAAGCTGCAAATGACAAGTGACCTTATAATGTAACATGGTCCTGCTTAGTCTGCAGAAAAGTATTAAATGTCAGGACTTATAATTGTAAGGATTTGATATTTATGAAGGTCAGTTCAAGTGTGAGTAATATAACATAATATTACATTTAAACTAAGATCTGTGTTCATAGGAACCTTTTAAAAACAGCCAGCTGCCACTACTGAAATAGTGCAATGATAGATGATGATTTTTTTAGATTTAACACATATTGTGAATTTGCAGCTCATATAGGGTTTGTATTAAAAACTGACAGGGTATTTTAATTTAAACAGAGGTTAGATTATTAAAATTGGAAAACAGCCAGAAGTATATCAATGTTAAAAAAAGTCCATTTGCTTGACTTTTACTGTCCTTTGTTATTATTGGTAAAACTCATTTAAAAATACTCCTGAATTGTTGTACCTAATATATTTAATATTGCTCATTCAGGAAAGTGTCACATTTTGCCTTATTTGAGGTTTGACATTGCAAGTCAAAAGGTAAAAATGCATTTTCAATGAATAAAGAAAAAATAAACCCCATCCCAAACATTTTATATCTAATCAAAATTAAGTTTCTTCAGGTCAATTCCTTGTTTAAAGTTATGGAAGTGAAAGACTGGAAGTCTCTATCTCTATTGTGCACTTCTTGGAAAGAAAATTTCTTGGGGAGTTTCTTTTCCCCCAGATTCTTGTGCCTATGTCCTCAGAAATTATAAAGATGAACATTTCATTTAAACGTCATGACATTGAGACATACGAGCTATGTCTTGATGAATGCAGAATGTCTATGGTTATCATTATGTATAAAACTTTACCGGATCCTCTACTCCCTTCAGCACCTGGCAGGATTTATGAATCCTAAATCTGAACTACAAAAATATTTGAGCGGGATTATTATTGTTGAGATCAGATTTGTCTTTAGAGTTTGGAAGTATACTTCAGTGGATTTCTAGTGTAACTTCACATGAAAGAGGAGTAGAAGGAGAGAGTGATTCCATGGACAAAAATTGAATTAAGTCCTATGCTCACAGGAGGGACATAGCTGAAATTAACTTTCAGAAAATGACAGCAAACAAAACAGGTAGCATTACTTCCAGAAAAATGATGGCTTATGAGGTGATGTGTTTTGGAGGTGGGGACATTGCTCATCTTAGGCACTGGAAGTATATTTTGTTAATTGTAAATCTGTGGATGAAGTAGAAGTATATTTTATTTGTGTAGAGAGTGAGTACATGGCAATTTGTGCTGGAAGTGGACAGAGTAGGGTAGTACATGGGACCAGGATGTACATGCCTGTGTTAGATACAGTCAATACATGGTGTGTGTTGGTGTTTGCAATGTTACTGTCTCATTAAAAAGTAATTTCACCAACTTTCAGTGACTGCAATAATGGTAAAGATATTTTAGCAAGTTAATTGCATTCTGAATGAAATTATGTAAGTGTATGTATAGAGGCAGTTTAGATTAAACTTGCTATTTTACTTAGTAGACTCGGGTTAAGAGCACAGTTGATTTGCAGATGGTTGTTTTCTGTGTTCTATAGGATTAAAATGGATTATAAAAACATTGGTCAGCACAGTCCTCCACCTCCAGTGCCATTCACTTTGATTGCAGATGAACATAATGATGAGGGGAAGGACCAGCTCTGATGTATGGGAAAGAAATGAAGCATTTCCTTCTGCAAGGACCATGTGTTGTCTTTCATACCAAAGTGTACATGCTCTTTTTTCCCCCCTTTTGATCTTTATACGGTATTTTCTCTGTACCATTGAACTATACCAAATGCCTCTTTGAGAGTTAGGCAAACAAATGTCAACCTTTTGCCAACCGGTGTGAAATTTAAAAAAAGGGTTTTTTTAAATTGATTTCAACTGCTTTTCTGTCAGACAATGATTGTGTAATTGAAAGACATCCAGTTGATAAAAAAGAACATATTTTTTATTGGCAGCACAGTAACATGAGTTCAAAGACTGTATTTGCCAAGACTGCATAACTCTGTAATGGCCGGCATACTTTTACAAGTGTTCAGTGGTATTACTGACAGAAAGAACGCTTTGGTCCAAGACAGATGTAAAATACTTCATTTAACAAATATTTACTCCACAATTATCTGAAAATGTAGAAAGTACAACCTGACATGCTTGAATATCTAAAGAACCTGTTTATGGGGTATTCTATTATTGTTCCTACATAATAATCCAAAAAATAGAGTTGCAGGGGAGGTTGGATGATTTAGGATATTGGTAATAGGATACAAAGCCTTTCACATCTTGGTCAGCAGTTCAAATCTGGCTTAGGTTGTAGTAACTCAAAATGATTGCTGTACTATGTGACTAGGATTGATAGTAAATTGATGCTTTCTAGCTTTCAGATTCCACCACCATAATGACTAAATTGGCACAATGACCAAAGAGCATTGTCACTTTTGCAGGAATTAGTGTCACCTAGGAGTAAAGCATGAAAATGGCTGCAAAGATTATAGGAACCACTTTCAGAGAACCTTTATTTTAACAGTCTCCAGGAACTGCCACAGGTGTCAAAAGTTTGCTCCTAACTCTTCAGTGATGGAGATAGAAAATGCTTCTGCAAATGCTCCTAACTCTTCAGTGATGGAGATGATAGAAAATGCTTCTGCAAATTGAAGATCACTAAATTTCAACAAGGAAGTAGCAGGAAATTATTATGAAAGAATTATATCATTATTATCTGTCACTGCAGTGGCCATGTTAATAGAGAAGTGTGACTTAATTTTAACAGCAGATAATCAGAAAGAGGACAGACCAAAGTGTGGGAGTTTATCTGAATTTTTAGTTGATGTTCTGAATCTGGGAAACAAAATTTTTGGTCAAAAGTGTGGACCTGTAAATGATTTTAGAATTGAAAGTGTAAATAGTTGTATAGTTAAGGTGATTCAGTGGTCAAAGTAGCATTTATCCAGGTCCTGTGCCCAACACCGATTCTTCATGGCTACATCTCTAACTATGGAAACAAGGCTAGTGCCCAGTTCTGATAGAGGCTTGCTCACATTTGTGCTCCTAAACTCTCTCACTCTCCAAGGCAGGGCATCACAGTAAAAGCACTTACAGGCGAGTTCCTGACCCCATGCTAACTATCAAAGTGTGCTTGGAAACTGCTTGGAGGAGTGTTAGCTGGGACCAAAACCATGTCAAGAACCATTCTGGCAGACAATCAATTTCTAGTCCTAGACACATGCCTTGGCGCTGTTAAGTTTGGTAGTACAAAGAACGTAAATGTTTCATTTTCCTTGTTTCAAATAACTATTTCTGAAATGGAAATAGTTACCCTTTAGTTTCCTTTGTATTTAGAGTTAAGTTTTTAGCATGTGATTGTCAATTGTTTGAATGCCCTGTTTGATAAAAAGTAATAATTTTGATCCGTATATCTAGGCCTGTTATACAAATAATTGTGAATTGAGACTCAAGACTCATACAGTGTTATTTCTCAGTTTGATGGCATTTTTCTGCTTCTGTCTTATGTGCTAATGTTTTATAAGCTGTATTTAATGATTTCCAAAATGTCAAGGAATTTGCTTATTATTAATAGACAGTATGTTTTGGATTTCAGTTAAAAACAGTCAAGTAATGCACATTTTAGAAGTTGTTCCGTGCTGTGTTTGCTGAGAACGACCTAAAAGTTGTAGGATGTAAATAGAAGGCTGAAGGGCTGGTTGTGTGATGGAGCTGCCTTTATTTGCAACTTTTGATAGGCATTTGCCATGGCTAGAAAAGGGGAAAAGGGCCAGATGGAGCTGAGCATCGCAGCGTGGCGTGGGCAAGGGAGCACAGACTAATCGCATGACTTGGGCAAGTACAGAAGCCCACATAAGTGGAGAAAAGGAACAGGAAGGGAAATTCAGGGCTCTTAACATGGGAGGGAAGGGCAAATGATGGAAAGCACACACAGTTTCTCACACTGTCTACAGAGAGAGAGAAATCCTTGAATAAGGACAGGGGTAACAGTGGGGGGTCTTTTCCAGAGTTTTTATCTATTACATAAAGCTTTTATTAATTATTAAGCTTACATAAGTTTCATGTTCTCTAATGTAACAACTAAAGTGAAACCATTTATATAACTGAAGCTTACGTCTGCATTTTAACTCATTCACATATCTCACAACTTCCCTATCCTTGAATTTACAAGGGCTGATGAGGAAAGGCTCTTTTGGAGCGTCTTGGTCAGTACAGTGTTTTCTCTGAGAAGGAGTAGTCTCCAACACTGCTGCAGATGCCCAATAAAGGACAGAGGAATCCTCTTCTCCATCATGGAGGCTGGGAATAAAGAGAGGCTGGGTCATCAGCCAGACCTCTACCCTGGACATCTCCATTCGTTTGTTTGTTTTGGTGCTTGGCTCCACCACATGACAGTGATTGATGCTACTTTTCAATCTACAAAAAAATAAGGAAGCAAGTAGGTACCAAAAACACTGTCTTGACTTTCTGCCATGGTACAGACAGCAGTATTTGTTCCCAGATTGAGGCTGATGTAGTGGCTCTAGTGGCTAATGTATTTAAGTAACCTTCATGTTTTTGTTTGTTTTGTGGAGGTTTTTCATCCGGGGACACAAAACCACCCTGGCAACCTTAAGGGATGTGATGCTTTTGACTCTGCGTTGTGCTGAGCAGAACCACAATGTGGAAAATGAGCATCTGCTTCCCTTCCTCACTGTCCTGGCTCCCTTTGCAATACGCAGTCTTGTGCTTGTCTGTGGCATGATCCTCCCTGTCTTACTCCTGAATAGCCATGTCGACTTGAACACACCTCATCAGTCAAAAGTGATAATGAAATTGCATCCAATGATACCACATGGTTGCACCTGTGGATAGTCTTTTGCATGTACTTGTAAAGGAAAGAGAAGAAAAATAGATAATATCTTTTAAAAATGAAAAGCAGATTTGAAAAAAAATGTTGGTCTATAGCTTTTTTTTACGTCTAGTTCTACCGACAAAACTTATAAAAACATTCCTCAGTAATGTAGTGTGATGACCCTTGTTCATAATCACAGAAAATCTCTCCAAGTTTTTGATTTTTTAATAAGCCTATCATTAATCTTCAATGAAAATAATATAGATTTTATGAAGAAACCTCACCAAAGTTCTTGGAAAACTTACAAGACATTTAACAGCTGAACAGTGTATCTCACAAATGGACTTTTAAGGTGCTCATTCAGTCTGAACCCTTTATTTGATCTGGTTTTATAGTTAGCAATTGCTTTGGTCTGAAACTTCACCCGTCCTTTCCAAATAATAACCAAAAGAATCCTGAAACCTAGCACTCAGTGGAGGTATGGCATGACAGCTCCTAAACTAATTTGTATTGCTCTTAGACTTTGGAGACTGATTTCCTATTTTTTCTAAGACATCCCATTTTACCCAAAATGTCAATGTATATTCTGAACAAAATAAACTACAGCATTTGCCTTATTTATGTATATGTAATAAATATGTACCTCAAGCTACAGATTTTTTAAACTTTTTTTTTTTTAATAAGTATTACTCAGATGTTTTCTCCAATAACTTTAATTTGGATTTCCTTTCTGATAAAACTCTGGTTGTTTGCAGATCCACTCGTCAGTTTTATGAGGATATCTTTGAGACATCACAATTATAAAACAAACTGGAAGGAAGAGCAGCTGTACTTACAAACAAACATCACAGGCACAATTAATCTGTTTAAAGGGTTTATGAGGGGAAGCATAAAATATCAAATAAAGGCTAATGGGAAATATTTAAAAAATGCTGAAGCTGGTAACAATCCCCAGAGCAGAGCAGCCAGTGCACGCTCAGGAAACAGCGTGTAGCTAGTAACTCATTTGGTTGTAAGCCACCATCTCTGCCTCCCAACCCCAACTGTGGGACTGTTTCATGTTTCTCAAACAGATACAGTTCTAGATATATACTCTTTTTACTTTGTAGATTGTGATTAAAAAGGATATTCCTTTTTTTTTAAAAAAAAAAAAAAAAGTGAAAAAGTGAAGATGGTAATAAAATGTAAGAGGCCAGTTTTGGTTTCTGCTGTTCAACTTAAATCTAGGATGCTCCTACTCTTGTGGTTGAAATTTATGTCCCTTTTTAGGTAAGATTAAGATATATACATATGCGTGCTCTCTCTCTCTCTCATATATGCACACCCCTGTCAAAAAGCATATTGGAAAATGGCACTGAATCAAGCAGGTGTGTGTCTGTTGTGGATACTTATTAAAAATTACCTTCATGTAAGGAAGAAGCAAAATTCTCTGAAACCTGAGAAGAAATATCACCTTCAGCTCCAAAATCCCATTGTAGAATATAAATGAGTATTTGTGATTTCCTCACATTAACTTCATTAATAAATTTCAGCATATATCAAAGCTGACGAGCTTGCTATATGCTTTGCTATATGCAAATATCTCCAGATTTAGTACATAAGAGACTTTGTCTCCTAATGCTGTGTATAAAACATCTTTTTTTTTTCTGTTCATGGAATCCTATAGGCATGCAAGACTCTGGAAGAGTGAGGGCTGCTGGTTTTTCTATGTACCATCTCTTTAAGTTTTTAAAATCACTCTTTTAATATGATAGCCTGTGTGTTAGCAAAAATTGGAGCAGGGTGGCATTTATATCCAATAAATTCCCACACGTGCAAGAGAAGGCTTTTGTTCAAGAAACAGCATCAATATAGCCAGAAGTATTCTTCAAGGAAAAATCTCTCGCCTCCTATCACTTTGTCTGTGTGTAAGTTTATTATCAAGAGATTTTATCAGCTTCGGGCACTTCATGCAAGTTGGTAGAGCATGAGCTACTGTGTCCCGAGAGGCTGTGCGTTAGGTCTTTCTTGCTGTAACTGTATAAGCATAGAGGGTTTTGTCCCAGGGACAGTTCCAATTTAAACATTGGTTTCAAAGGGTGGTTTAATTAGTGCTTTTGAAAGGACCTGTCTGTGCTTGATTCTGATCTCACTTAAATTGATGCAGTTGTGTAAATGCTGTGTGAGATCCTGTCTTCTTGCAAAGCAGTTCCTTGCTGCTTATTTTGAAAAAAAAAAGTTAAAAAAAAGAATTTTTTTACAGAGAAAACAAACCAACTTAAAAAAATAAAACAAAAATCCATGCAAAATAGCAACAGTCCAGTGGATTTTCCAAGAAGATGAAGGCATAGTGCCTTTGGATTTCTGCCTGTTTGTTCACATGAGGAATGCTGGTATCTTGGGATAACCATACTCCTTGTCATGTATTATGCTTTATATGGGCTCAGAACTGTCATCACAACTCACATAAACATATTTTATTTTCTTCACCTGCTCATGTGGTGCACACCTGGGGCTTGTTGGCAGCGTACTTGGCTTCAGCAAGCGCAGGAGAGACAGTGCCAGGTTGGAAAGTTAGCCCTGTTCACATAAGCTAAGTTGAGTCGATCCCCCACTGCTTTTATAGAGTGGTTAAGGACTGGCTGAAAAACCCTAGCTTCTACTGAAAATTCAGAAATGTGGGAAAAAGTAAACTTCTCGAGACTCATCCAGAACTAGTACTTTTGCCTAGACTTTAGGGCAGAATTCCCATTCCATAAGCTATCCGCTCTCTGAGGGACATCAGCCCAAACCCATTGCCTGGTGTGGTGGCGAACAACTCTCAGAAACTAGTTGGATGGTCCTGCGCTTCCTTGTTGTTCTGTTAATGTAACAGTTTGGACTGAGAGCTTTGTTGCTGGTTGGTGCTTCCTGGAGGAAAGGAAGTGTCAGCTATGTATTGCTTAGAGTTGGCTGAGATGTTTATAGAGGAACTGAAATTTTAATTGATTTGCATTCATGGGCATTACATAAAAACACACTGTTTCTTCTATTTTTTTTCTTTTTTTTTTTTGCGTTAGTAAACATTTTCTCAAAGAGTTTTCCAGTCTGTGGTTGTCAGGCTGCTGGCCCTGAAAGCTGCCAGAGAGTGGAAACAGTGAGAGGGGAAGCTACTGCATGAACTGGTTTGATGTGCAAAGGACTGAAACATGCTGCAATATCTTCCAGACCATGAATAAATACCATCCCTATGGACTGACACCCAAATATACAAGGTGTGTGCGCGCACCTATGTGTGCATGTGATTCCTTGGGTCTGAAACCATATTCCTGCTTGAGAGGAAGCTCTATTAGTTCTTCTTGTGAAAAAAGCAACCTCCTATGCTGTGATTGCCAGTACCATCTGGGGGGAGCAGAAATGTTACTACCCATACCTGCCTTCTCCTCACTCAGTTCAGGGAAAGCCAGATAGCCACCAACGGTGAAGAGATCGGCCCATCCTTTGCCATAGTAGCAGTTGCCTTCTCAGGAGAAAAAGGAATTTTTCAGACTTCTTTACTGCTGCAGATACAAAACAGTGGTAATAACCTAGTCTGAAATAAGGCGAATTGTTCTTCCCTTTGAAGACAAGATTCCAAGACCTGTGTTATCTTTGAAGCTGGAAAGGAATATTGCTGGTCAAACGCTGTTCTCATTTATACATATACAATTCTTTTGGGTGTTATTGAAAGAGGTTTTTTTCTTATTGTGCAAATAAAAGCAGCAGAAGTACACAATGTGATGGAGGAAGTGTGAAGCATTAGCTTTTCATCTCCAGCCCTTCATCTTAGACTTGCTTTTATTGCTGCATATGAAATGTTCCGAGTGCTAAATCGTTTTTGTTGTTGGTTTATCCGGAGAAGACAATCCGTACTTGCAGTTAAGACCGAGATTCATTACTGGCAGGGATGAGCAAACTGAGCACGCTTGGACTTAATTTATTAGTGTGAACTTTGAAAGTGAAGCGATGCAATGACAGTTACAACGTAAATAATGGCACCAGAAACAGCAGCTTGGAAGAATTTAGATATCTTTGGCTTTCTATTTCCTCTAAGTACCCTAGTTGTCCAGAAAATGAATGTATATAAGTCAAGCTAATCAATCTGCAGCTCTACCAGTGACCACAGTATTTTCAGGTGCAGTTCTTTAGCATTTGGATTTCAGTAATCCCTTCAAGGCTGACTTGGACAACAGTCTTCCCACACACAGTGTGTGGCATTCTGCTGCAAAAAAACAAGGGTGTTTCCAGTTAAAATTTGGCCTTGACATAAAGTCCATCCTTTGGCAGGAGATTTTGTATTATGTCATGAAGAAATCCAATAATCCTATAAATGCACATCCTTGAGGTATGGAACATTTTTTTAAAAATAGAATATTTACCATGTTATCAACTTTTAACCAGCTGGTCAGAAAATGAGAATTAAGGCAGTGAGTTTGCAAATATGTACATGTATAAGAGATTATTAAAATAAGCAGCAGAATGATTTAACTCTCTTGGGCCAACGCTGTTATGTTTTAAAAGCAATGTTTACTACTAAGCAAGGGGTTCAAGTGGTAGAATTCGTCTTCACTTCCTGACTTTTTTCCATGCATACGCTAAATTCAATGCCTTCAGACTAGAGATGGCAATGGTGGGGAGGTTGATTGGACCTGTTTTAAAGATAGCAGATCTTTGAAGAATTTAGGATCTGACTGAGAATTTGGATTTTAAAGTTCATGGCTGTTCAGATCTCTGCTTTTGATTGTGGGTCATTCCTATTTATTGACATTTTTGCTACTGGCCACGCTCAGAAAAAGGACTCTGGATGAGACAGAACTTTGATCTGACCTGGTACAGCTGTTCTTGTGGCAAGTGGTGCATTGCGCAGGAAGCAGCTGATGCAACCTCACAGATTGGTGGTTAATTCCAGGCTGGAGCTAGAGATGCTCTCATTTTTCCCCCATAAAGTCAAAGATGTTTTGGCCTTGGGCCTCCACATAGATGACTTTCTTTCCTTCAGGGACACTCTAACTAGCTGTTCTCTGATGGAAGATAAGGACTGTTACTAATACACCCTTTGCCTCATTGAAACATTTTTTTCTGCTTGGTCCAATAAAATACTGATTTGTAGATCTTTGGAACATTCTGTGTGCTTTATTTATTGATTTGTTTATTTACTTGTCCTGGCAGAAGGACCTGAGTTGCTTATTTGTTGGACATCAGTTTTAATTTTTATTTTGAGGTCTTCCTGACTTGCATTCATTAAACTCTCTTACTAAGTGTTTCCTAAATAAGGTAGGCAAAGAGATTCTTAGGATGTTCCCATGGATTCTTTGGCTAGGTCTACCCTAGCAAACTGAACAGATGCAGGGCATGGGCCCAAGCACGGACATGTGATCGTCCATATCGTTAAATTTTTATCACGGTCCCGGGTATATATTTGATTCAGAGCAGCTAGTGTTTTCCCAGACAATGCCTGGGTGCAGTCTGAGGTGGCCGAGGAAACATTCTCAGTTGGAAGCTTGATGAGGCCACCAGATGGAGCAGGGCTATTTAGCTGTAAGGAAAGGTGCTGAGATGTGCTATGACAGTTGACCTTAAGACCAAGAGAGTTTCTTTCTTAGAGTTTTAATCCTGTTATGTTCCTTTTTTTTTTTTTTTTCCTGCAGTGCTAAAGGGTGGGCTTACTGTTTATTTTAGTTGAGAGCCTTCTAGACCACCTAATAACAACTATCTGTTTGTTCTTCTAGCTGGCCATCTTAAATAATACCTTTTTTAGAATACATTTCATGTAACTTACTAAATGAATATTTCTCTTCCATTGCTAATATCCTGTAATTATTTTTACCCTACTATAATTTTCATTCTTCACCTTGCTCTTGTAGTTAATGTTTTCTTAGAAGTCTGCTTCTGATGATAGTTTCTTTGTTCTTTCCTGAAAGTCCTGCTGAAAAGTAAAAGACTTTTAGCTTAGCAATCATTCACCTACATTTGACATATCTGAGACAACACCTGGAGTACTGTATCCAGGTATCACCAGTACGAGAAAGATATGGACATACTGGAACAAGTCCAGTGAAGGGGACCTCAATATCTTACTGCTGTCTACAACTACCTGACAGGATGGTAAAGAGAAGACAAGGCCAGACTCTTCTCAGAAATACTGTGATAAGTTGAGAGCCAAAGGAAATCCCAGCTACATACTAGGAAACAGTTTTTCACCATAAAGGTGAGTCTGTAGTATCTCCATCCTTAGCGATATTCAAAGTCTGACTGCACAGACGTTTTAGTAATTTGAGTCATTGAGCAATCTGATGTAGGTTGACCCTGGTTTAAGCAGGAGGTTGGACTAGAGTCTTCCATAGCTTCCAATCTGAATTATTATGTGGTTGTATTATTCTAATTAAGAGATAAACCTAATGGAAATTCATTCTGGTCTCCGACAAATTTTTGAGGTTTCTAAGTTGAGAAAGACATATATATATATGTATATTTCTTTTTTGCTTGGACTTTTCCCCTCCTTTATTTACACCAAATATAGTATATCTGTGATTTATGTTTTTCCCTTTAATTACACAATGATAGTTCCTTTTATACAAAATGCTCAGGGTTGATACCAAGAAAAGGCAGTTCCCATGATTTTTAATTTGTATTTTCCTTTCTGGTCAGTGTGAAAAAGTACCAATTCCAAGGAGTTTGTTGCTCATTTTGTTTAGATGTGACTATTAATTTTTGATGTCTCATGATTCAGAGTGTTGAATTGTTGTTGCCTGATTTGGTTGTAATTCAACTGAAGTTTTCAAAAGGAGAAAATACCCCAAAATTTCTGCAAAACAATCTGAAAAAAAAGAGTTTTTCAAATGGGAATTGCAAAACCAGACCAGATTTCAAAATCTGATACCATTTCTGCAAATCTGATGAGAAGTAGTATTTGAAATCTAGGGATCAGAATAAGGGACAGAATACAGTGATTTTATTTTTAAATTATTTAAAATTAATAATTGCTGCATCACTCATTTAAACTGCTGGATGAACGGAATCTTTCCAGTGCAGGTATTTAGTTTCTGTAGAGATAGATTCAAATTCTGTTCAAGTTGCAGTCCAAGTTACAAGATTAACCATAGAAATACTGTGATGAAGTATAGTAAGGAGGTGATTTATAATGTTAGTCCAGTGAGCTTGTCTGGTATGAACTAGATGTTCCCTGAAATTTGAGCACAGTCATTTATATTTGACTATTTATGGAGTTAATAAAATGAAAGAACTGTGTCTTCTCTCCAACCAGCTGAACTCCTGAGTGTATGTTAGATCTCAGGAAGGGGATGAGGACTATTAAGTAGTGTTTCTCAGAAAGAATACAGAGGATACATTTAAAATTTCAAGTAGCTTTCAGAGTTGAAAAAATACTTTAAAGGAAAAGGAACTCTCCAGGCTATAGCTCTGAATATATTCCTTCTTTTCTCAATCCCTTTGCATTCTACCCATTTTCCCAAGTAAATATAAAAGCAGGAGTAAGAAATGAATTTATTTTTTTTTTTAATTTGAATGTTCATAGCTATTGAATAGCAGATCAATTCTAAATGTTCTGTAACAATTGGATGCAAAGTTCATTTGTGTTTGCTTAGCTCATTGTGTGGGTTTATGTAAATGTATTGTGTTGAGTGAGAGGGAGGCTTCAAGAGAAAACATAAAAAACTGTAATCCAACAAAATCAGAAGGAGAACCCTTTGAGAAGAATTGTTTTGATATTATGAAAATGCTAGAATGTCAATACAAATAATTTTCATGTCAACATCTTGATCCTTGTGAAAAGTGTTGTTTAATTCCCAAATCTGAATAATCTAGAGTCATTGGTAGCTCAGATGATTATTTTTATTCATCCAATCTCTTCTGCCCTCTAACTCATTTTCTCCACTACTTCTGCTTAATCCTTATGGGAGTACTGATTATCTTCAGTAATGCTTAGGTGTTGCAGAAAGCCAGAAAACTATTTATTTATTCATTTATCCATGAATAAATACCTCATTTATTCTCTACATCAATAAAGAAGGCATAGAATCATAGAATCATTATGGTTGGAAAAGACCTTCAAGATCATCAAGTCCAACCATGTCCTTATCCTCTTTTGAAGGGCTAAAGTATTTCTAAACTGGAGGATGCAATGTAGTGTTATTTACTTAGGTAGACAAGAGATTTCTCACGTGAGGATGACACTGTTAATTTTTTAGCTGTAAGATGAGAAGCTATTAAAACACAAAACAACTATGTTGATCATTTCATCATCTACAACAGAACAGTGATATCTGGTAAGAATTATCTCTTTAGTCTGCTCTAAATTGGCTATTTGGTTGCTTGTACAATCAATGAATCTGTAAGAAGTGACAAAAGTTAAATTATCATGATCCTTACATCATAGCTGAGATGATTTGACCTCTGAAAATGCCTTAAAGACTAGTTTAAGCTAAAGACAATTTTTTTGTTGTTTGACTTCTTGCTGTTTGAAAGAAAAATAACTAATCTAGGCTGGATATTTTGTTTCTCTCTGTAGCCAATGAAAAGCAGTGGGTATCTCCAGAGGATGTTTCATACCATCTGACTTAGTTTAATTGCCTTTCAAGGGTGTTGTCTGTCGTTCTTTGATGTTCAGGATGCAAGGAACTATCTGGGAACATGTGCCTAAAATCTAGACTGCATTAGACGTCCCGCTCTATATGTTCTATCTTTATGTTTCAATCTGTCACATATTAGCAAAAATTTGCTGGTGATTCATAGATACGTTACATAATAGCATAACTCTAGTAAAAAGCTGGTATGGTTTCAGCAAACCTCCCCAAACATCAAACCAAAACCAAGAAAGCAGGATACGCTTGGTTAACCTTTAACAGCACTAACAATTTTTAGTGGACTTCTGCATTCACTTCAGATAAGGATTTGGACATAGGAGCTGGTATAAAATAAACTCCAGTTATATTAGGAAAATTAGCTCCATCAGGAAGATTCCTAGAAGTTTGATCTTGATCAAATTTATTATTAAATTGCTAGAGATGAATTGCTTAAACTAATAGTTTAGTAGTATATACATAGTTTGCTTTGCTGATCTGTTTGACATCACAGTATTCTCAGCTCTCTCTCAGCTGCCTACCAATCTCATTTCAAGTCATTGGTTCTTACAGTGGGCCAATGAATGGAGTAATGAATGGATCATTCTGCACTTTCTGAGGAGTAAATTTCAGTTTCAGAAGTAAGTTTTAGTTTATAATTCCACATTAGATACATTCCTTTATGACAAGTACAAGGACATTAATAAATTTCCCTGTCAGGGGACAGGGTCTAGCAAAGGAAACATCTTGCAGAGAAAATGTGGCTTACGCACAATTTCACCATCTTTCAGAAATGTTACAAAGCCTTTTGCACTGCAGATTCCATTCTGCCACGGGTGGGGATGAGAATCCTCAAAGAATAGCAAAATAACAGTAATAAAAATATCCTCTGGAACAAGTATATCAGTCAAACCATAACTAACAGGCCTAAAACCCACAGACATGATTTTTTAGTTTTAAAAAAGATGTGAGCTTCATGTTCTCTAAACACTTTGCCATATTTTCGTAACATGGAAGCTGTTTAAAGGCTATCTTGTTTGGCAAACATATAACACTATAAGATGGAGGAAATCCTATTGTCTAAAATAAGTCACAAAGGTTTCCGGGACATTCTTGCAATCTTGCATTTATTAATTTATTCTCATTTTTGTAATGTATTTTCTTTCAACTTTAGTCTAACTGTTTAAATCATTACTATTGTACTATTGATGGGCTGAGACCAACTGTATGAGGTTCAACAAGACCAAGTGCCGGGTCCTGCACTTTGGCCATAACAATCCCATGCAGCGCTACAGGCTAGGGGCAAAACGGCTGGAGAGCTGTGTGACAGAAAAGGATCTCAGAGTGCTGGTTGACAGCCAGCAGAACATGAGCCAGCAGTGTGCTCAGGTGGCCAAGAAGGCCAATGGCCAGCAGGACCAGGGAAGTGATTGTGCCTCTATATTCAGCACTGATGAGGCTGCAGCTCAAATACTGGGTTCAGTTTTGGGTCCCTCACTAGAAGAAGGACATTGAGGGGCTGCAGTGTGTCCAAAGGAGGGCAATGAAGCTGGTGAAAGGGCTGGAGCACAGACCTCACCAGGAGCAGCTGAAGGAGCTGGGGTTATTTAGTCTGAGGAGGTTTGTGGCCTTATTGCTCTTTACAACTACCTGAAAAGAGGTTGTAGTGAGGTGGACGTGGATCTCTTCTCCAAAATAACTACTGGAAATAGGACAAGAGGCCTTAATTTGTGGCAGGGGAGGTTCAGCTTAGATATTAAAAAAACTTTGTACACAGAAAGAGTAGTCAAGCATTGGAGCAGGACTTGGCTGGACTTGATGATCTTAAGGATCTTTTCCAACCGTGATTCTGTGATTCTATATTCATGGCCTCCTCAGACCTCCTCAGATCCTCCGCAAACACCTGGCATTATCTGTCCCTTTAGAGTTACCAGGAGACCAACAGCACAAGTCCAGATTCTCTGATGAGGACAGGAGATCCTCATGAACTATACAGTGAACACTTTGTGAACATCCAGGATTCTCTCCTTTTTTTCCGGGGCAATTCTTGCCTTTCCTTTGGCTATTGGATCTAATACTGACAGAAAAAAAAAAAAAAAAAAAAAAAANAAACTTCCAAAAACAGGTGAGAAGAATTATCCTAAAAGTTTCACAGTCTTTTTCTTCTCTCGCTTCCATCTGGCCTCCTCTGGCCTCCCTGAGTCAGCAGCCACCAAGTGGGAGGGAACCATCCCCCTGACTCTACAAATCCTCACTGTTGCCAGCCCTTTACTTCTGGATCAAGCTCACTTCCTGCTCTTCTTCCTCAGCATTTGGCTCCCCTCAGCATCTGCTCTGCTCAAAGGCAAGCAAAGGCGGAAGCTGAAGCACTTTCAGCATGACCCCTGCTTCCTCCCACCCAAAGAGGTCCTTGCCAGCCCCAGAGCTCTGGGCTGGGCTCCTGGCTTCTCTCAGTGGTTTCTGGAAACCTCCATGACACCTGCACGACTTCCTGCAATGCCAAGGCAGGGATTTTGGAGGGGATGGGCACACTCATTCCCACAGAAAGGAGAGGAGGTGCCCTTAAAACACTTGGCTGCTCTCCCAAGAAAGCTGCGTGTTGTGAGTGAGGGCAGGTTGCACAGGTGTAAAAGCACCTTCATCCTCTCTGTCTGCATAGTGATCACCGAGCCTTGTTGCCCTCTCCCACTTCCTACCTTTGACGAACTGCACAGTGCTGACACCAGAAAG